>APFE030173497.1:62158-84647 GCA_000404065.3 Pinus taeda | reverse complement strand
TGATGATTCGGACGGAGTCATCATCCTTTGATTTGGATGATCATCTGTTCGGCAATGATGTACATTTGATGTCTTTATATTCCTGAATATATCGCAACCCGAATGGATGAAACTAGATCCAGGGTCTTCAAACTCATTCAATCTTCACTTGGAGTACAAGTCGATCCATGTGAAGGATGTTCTAGAGTCGAACATGCAAATACATCGCCTGATTACGAGCCAATGATGTAAGCTGTTAACAGGCGCGAGAGGAATCACCGATAATGATGATGACCCTCAAGGTACTACAGTACAATTCACGTGGTGTGAAAAAGGGACTTGGCGTCGAACACCACGCAAAATATTTCGGTTGAAGGCCATTGATGTAAACCTGTCGTTGGAAGTGAGACACTTGCCATTGAGGCATGCAAGCTTCAAAGTACTGAAAGGATTGTTCCTAGGTCGACTTCTTAGATAATGAGCTGATGTCGACAAGAAGCGACCCATCGTAGGAGGGCCTTAATGAATCCCACATCTACGACATGGAACAGAGCCATTGATTTTGGAGGTGAAAACAATCTGATGATACAAGGTTTAGGGTGGAAATCATGAAAGAATTGAGCGTGAATGTATTGCAATGGATGAGACACAGGTGAATTCTCTGAGCGACTTCTTTTGAACATACCGGTGACACTGAAAATGGTTTGGTAGCGTTAACCCCAAAGATGGATGGTGTGATGGACCAATGGTGATATGACTGGTGAACGAAATAATCCAGCCCGACTTGGACGTGGAGTGAAAGTGTCATGTTTAAGAGCAACTTGCTACCAACAAAGTTTCTTCAAGTTTTCTTCCCAATTTTCCCTAGTCATTGCTGACCAGTACCTCTTTATTTTTATCAAGCTTGAGGAGGATAACATATGCTTGTTCTATAATCCGCCCTTCGGGCGAACTCGTCGCTATGTTTTAACGAGCCTAGTGACAGTGAAACTCGTTCTCGTCCATTTGGACAAGTTTGTCGCTATTGATTTTAACGAGTTTAACGACAATGATAACTCGGTCCTTTTTCAATTTTTAGAGAGTTTGAAAAGGGACGGAAGGAAACTCCAATAATCATTTTTCGTCATATAATCCATTAAGTCCGAAAAAGTATAAAATAATACGAAAGAGATGAATCTTCGATAGTTTTAACAAGACGAACAAGACAAGCGCTCGACCTTTTTGTGTAATAATCCCTCAGGTCCAAAAGGATTAAAATCTAGAGGAGAGATAGCACTTCCGATGACTTTAACGAGCCGGAGAGGCCAACATCTCGGCAATATTTTCATATTTTACGAGTCAAGTGAAAATAACTTAAAGGAGACTCATTTTTTGAGGAATGAGTGATAATTTCTGGTAGCAGCTGATTCCAGGTAAGGTTTGGAATTTTCCAATCACGGCAGTGTCACAAGGATGGCTAACAAGATCACTCGTCGCAGATGTTCCTCAAAAGGGTAAACAATCAAATGGAGGCGTATGATCGGCTAAAATAGAGTGGAAGTGATGATGAGAACACAACCAAGGCTCAAAAGATGATGACTCCAAACAGAAGATGACTCTAGTCGCCTTCGATTTTTAATGAGCTTGAAGTGACAAGTGCTCAGATGGACCTTTTCCTTTAAGGAGTCTGAAAAGGAACGAAAGAGACTAGTCTGGAAATCTAGACAGAGGGATTACCAAACCAATCACAAAACTACAGAATACTTTTTACGGTATGGCAATCAATCTTCCCGAATGTTGTGTTCAATGCATTGCGATCGATAGGGCTGTAGACACGGCTTCCTAAGAATAAAGGATATAGCCTATTGTGGTCTCCCAATATATACTCGACAGTACGTGGGAGAACAAGTTCGTACTGGCACTTGTCGTCTCAAAGAGGGGGAATCACCCAACTAGTAATGAAAGCGATAGTTACCAAGCTTTACGACGCTGGAATATGTCTCTAGCCTAGACTTCTAGATGTTGTGCACGAGGTTCCAAAGCGTTTTTATGTTCATTGAATTTATTTCATAGTTGATCTTGCTTAAGTTCACCGCGTGATGTAGATATACAATTCCTAAAATGCAGTCTAAGATGATAAACAATTGTTTAATCTTCTTTTGCAATGAAAATCCTAGCTACTAAAGAAAGAAAAACAAGATCCTTTCAACATAGAGCACAGAGCACACACTAAATGCACTATCCTAAATTAAACCAACAAGTAGTCTAAATGCAAATGCACATGCATGTATTTGTTTTCAGCGTTCTTAATGTGTGAATGACAAGAAGAATGCTAAGTACAAATTTGAATTATATTTTCAAAGCGACAATACTAACAAATTTCTCTTCAAAATGAAAGGAAGATAACAACAACACTTTACAATTTCGAATTAAAATTGTTTTCGACACTTGAAAAACTACTAATCCAAATCAAATACAAGAGTAACAATATAATCGACCATCAAGAACAATAGGATTCTCTTCTATGACTAAAAACAACACTTGCGACACTTCCAAATCAAGAAACGACAGTCTGATTACGCTACTTCTTTGTAAAAGAGAACTGAAAATGGCGCACAATACATAAAAAAATTTACAGTTCTTTGCATAATGGAGGCGGAATGATGGAAAGGAAGGGGTTTTCCACAGAGGTATACTGATCACAGATAGAAAAACTCCTGAATAGAGCTAAAGAGAGTGAAGAAAAACCAAAGTCTGAAGGCAAAATTAACCTTCTCTAACCATCGCACCTATTATATAGGGAATCCAGTATGCATCCCACCTACTGCACATGGGAGGTGTGATGCATACACAATTCCTTGAAGAGAGGGTGCGATGGTATCAATGCGAGACTTCTACTTGATCTTTGGTCACAGTTTGCAGCTCAGTTCAGGGATTTAGGCCGAGCAAGTGATGTTCAGTAAATATAAATCACAGGGGTTGATCTAATGAGGTTACTAGAGCCACCACTAGGGCAATCAGAATGTTTGCAAATCGATTGTTCAATTTATAAACAAAACATGGAGATAGATTGAAGCAACATTGATCTAATTTGCACTTGGATAGCAAATGTAGTTTGAAGGCTAGCTGGCTTGACTTCAGGCTCCGTCTATAAGTTTATAAAACAAGCAAATATAGACTAGCAAACAATCTATTCATTCCCTAGCGGAGTCGCCATTTTGTTATCGGGAAATCTAGTGTCCACTCGGAGCTGCTAGTCCCACTAATACTGGTAGCTATCTTAGAAACAAACAAACTAAAACTAATTTCTCTTTCCTTTATGAGAAGTAGATAAGAGGGGAACAAAGGATACCAACCTCAGTCTTGCACTTGGTTCCTTGCTTAGTTCCTCTCCCTTCTGACATATCTTTGCCACTCCTCTTTCGTCTACCCAGCTTCAAAGAGCGCGTGTGAAATTGAAGCATCATAATACTATCGAAGAACAGAGATCTACAATCATAAGCAATACAGGACCAGATATGTATTGGCCACACAAATGCATATATCATCAAACATACAAGAATGAGGAGGAAAACTTGAATAGCTTTATTAATATCAAGAATAACAAAGAGGATTACAACCAATTGTTCTGACCCAGCGTCATCCTCTTAGCATGAAAGCCCTTCTTCACCTCATGAAAAAGCTTAGATCACCAAACACTATGATGTTGCACTAGGAAACCAATAGTACTTCCTTACAAGATACAAGATTCAGCCTCTGGATCTCTGTGATGAGGGATCCATACATAGATGATTGCATGGGGGTGAGTCAGCTTCTGGGATTTTTATTAATGTCCTCTCTCTAATAGTTCTTGATTCCACTTGGAGATTGATGATCTCTTACTCATCCCTGGGCGAATTTAGAGAGGCAAGTGTCACAGGAGAAGTTTCTGGAAGATTCCATGATGATCCACCTTGCGAACTGTCTCTGCCATTTGTCTACTCTCACCCATCACACCCTACAGAAGGGCTTTTCAGCATGCATCGCACCCTTTACATTGAGCAGGTGAGATGCATCGCACCCTCTGCACTAGGCATTCTGTATGGTCTTGTTTTGACCAGTTTTGAGGAGTTTTCTGTGGAGAACTTCTGGGAGATGATGTAATCAGCTGACCTTGTTCCTTTAGGGCATGAATCAACACTTTTAGGGACTTAGGAGCCCTTGGTTTATGGACATGGATGATTGGGGTTGTAGTGCCCAAAAATGTCTATAACACAATTTCAACCATAAAACATGGATGCGCAGTTAATTGTTGTCAACATCTCCAAAAATCAATGAAAATCAATGAACTCAATTATAGCAAAAGAACCCATCTCATTCTCATTATAATTATAAGAAGGAATCTCCTCTTGCTCTACCCTTGTCATCTCTACCATTTTACACGAGCATGAGTGATTAGGCTCCCAAGGACCCTTGTGTTGTTTTTCCATGATACTAGAGTCTAGGATATAATCTTAAATCACTAATGCTACCAATCCAAGTATCATGTTGAAAATTCAACAAGAAAATCCTAATTTATTTTGTCCTTGAATTAAATTAGGAATAAAATTGTAATTCCATATCACAAGACAAGTTGTATGAGTTAACCAATTTAATTTGACTTAGTTGGCTCAGTTAGTTCGAGTTGAGGGTCTAACTTGAGCCATGTAGAGTGTCTACTACTTGATAGGAACCCCTATTGAGTTTATTTTGAGTTGTAAATAATTAATTCAATTTAACTAAGTTAAAGTCAGTTAAAATAGTTCCAACTAATGGAGAAACTAGTATGAGGTCAGACAGTGGGGTGTTTCTTCATGTGTTCAACCAGTTAACTGATGATTCACTCATAAATAACTCATACATGTCAAATCCAAGAGTTTCTCAGTTGAGATTGGAGTTCAAGGGAAGTGTACTATAAGTTGTATAATGATACAAATTATACATATGGTGCATGGAATCAGAGTAAGGCCTATGAGGATTGCACAATTCATATTGAGGAATTTACCTAATTAATAGGGGCTAATTCCCAAGGAAAATGTGCAAGGAAACAAGGACTTGGGCAAGAAAAAAACTGGTCAAGTATTGACCTAGGCTTGTCTAGGAAGTAGTGAGACAAATAAAGATAGTGTAGAGGTTGCTCAGGCTTGAGCAAAGAATTTTAATCTTCTCATATTTTCTTACTAATGCAATATACAGATCACCGATGTTTTTAGATGTGTCTTTACCTGGGAAATCATGTAATGTGTTGATTGAATTCTTTCTCTTGTATGATTCATGATTTCATGATCATTTAATTGTTTATGTTGATGAGTAGAGTAGATTCAAGTATTTTGTTTTAGAAGATTACATAAGCAGTTTGAATCTACAAGGAATTTCTACATGGTATCAGAGCTGAAATCACTCTAGAAGAGATGAATATGAGTTTGTATTTTGCAGGTGAAATCGAATTTTCAGTATCATTCTTCAGAGCCAACAATATGTTGTTCTATGCTCTAAGACTCGAATATGCCCTTGAGGGTAGTTCAAACTATATTGATTGGAAGGACATGATGGAGGCAGGGTTGGAAGACAATAGGCTGAAGAAATTCATAGACAATGATATTCCTAAACCTCCAACAACAGTTTCTCAAGATCTAGTAGAGTGGAAGAAATGTGTTGCAAAGATGAGGAGGATCATATTAGAAGGAGTTTGAGATCATATTGTCTTGAAACTCGATGGGAAGGATACACCATATGAAATGTGGCAAGCCTTGATCGAGTTATTGCAAAACAACAGTGACCACAGGAAGTTGGCACTGAAGGAAAAGATTCAGAAGATCAAGATGGAGAAGAGTGACACAGTACCACAATACTTGAGCAGATTCACCCAATGTCTGTATGAGCTGGGGAGTGCTGGTATTTCAGTTGTTGAAGATGATCTAGCTAGCCTAGCACTTCTAGGCCTTCCCAAGAGATGGCATAGCTACCACGATTCATTAAATGGAAGGGAGCTTCTACCAAAATGGGAGTGTTTTTGGTCTGGCTTGGTACAAGAAGAGATAAGGAAAAGCACCAAAGATGGTACCTCATCCTAGCATGATGATGAGGAGAATTGTGCCTTAGATGGAGAGGATATTCTAGCCAGGGCGGAAAGAAGAAGGACTAGTTGAAGATTAAATGTTTTCATTGTCATGCCCTGGGACACTATGCCATGAAGTGTCTGCACAAGAAGGTTGACAAGAATCTCTCACGAGGAGTGGCAGGTGAAGCTCTTGCTTCACAATTTGAGCTGGATTCCACCCTCATTGCTTGCATGGTGACATTTGTGATGGGTAGTCTGTGGTATTTGGATAGGGGAGCCTCATTCCATATGACTAACGACAAATAAGTTTTCAGTGAATTGGAGGAGAAGGACCTCCAGATGCACATCGAGATGGGATATGATGGAAGGTATAACGCAACCAACAGTGGTACTGTTACTTTTCAGAGGGAGTTTGGTTCTCCTCTCACATCAAAAGATGTCATGTGTGTTCCAGGTCTGAAGAAGAATTTAGTTTTAGTTGCTATGTTGGAGGATCATGGCTACTGTGTGATATTTAGCAAAGGAAATAATTTGCTTCGTCACATAGCCGCAGGACAAGTGAAACAGATAACGGTTCACGTGAAGAACCTCTACAAATTAGATGTAGAAGGTTGTGTAGAATTGAGCACAATAGCAGAGAAGGTGCAGAGCCGAGACATCCATGAATTATGGCATAGAAGATTGGGCCATCTTCACCATGGAGCTTTGAATATCGTGCAGTAGAATTCTATAGGAATTCCCAAGGGCGCGCTAGAACAGAGAGATACATGCAAAGGGTGTACACTAGGGAAGTACACCAAAGCCACCTTTCATGATAAGCATAGTCAAGTGCAAGTGATCCTTGAAAGAGTTCACTCAGATGTGTGTGGACCATTCTCGATAGCCTCCATGAACTAACACAAGTATTTTGTAATATTTGTAGATGATTTCTCATGTAAGTGCTGGATTTTATTCATGCAGAAGAAATATCAAATGTTCTCTAAATTTTGTGAATTTAAAGCATTTGTTGAGAAAGGCACTAACAGGAAGGTGAAGGCTCTCAGGAGAAATAATGGTGGATAATATGTGTCGAATGAATTCAAGAATTTCTGTGCGTTAGAAGGAATTTAATGGGAGTTAATAATACCCATAACCCATAACAAAATGGGGTGGATGAAATGCAGAACACAAGTATTGTGGGAGCTTCACGGGTGATGTTACATGATTAGGGCCTATCGCTGCACTTGTGGGATGAAGCATGCAACACAATTGTATATGTGCAAAACAAGAGTCTTCATTGGATTCTCGAGATGAGTACACCAAAAGAATATTTTTTCATGTAAGAAACCAAATGCACCACACTTCAGGATCTTTGGTTCGTCAGTTTACTATCATGTTAACAAGGATGCAAGGAAAAAGTTAGAGCCAATAGCTGAGTTGGGCGTATTTGTGAGGTACACTAATAAACCTCATAACTATCAGGTGTACCTTCCATATCACAGGATGATAGTGGTTCGTAGATATGAGAAGTTTGATGAAGAGAAGGCCATGAGATGTTCCCTTGAGAGGGAGCTTTAGTTACATGCAGATGAGGAGCTTTTAGCTCCAAAGGAAGAACCTCAGGATGATGTGGAGTAGCCACATCCAAAGGAGCAGAGAATGGAAGTATCCACTCATGCAGATACTTCTAGAGATGGAAGGAAGCACACCAAAGAAGCTGACAAATTGATGCATGATGCTAGAGATAATGTGGGAGCACCCACATCATAACACAAGAAGAGGAGGTCACCATATCGGTACACTAGCTACATGGATTAGATGAGCGATAGTGTAGAGATTGAGGAATTAGTGCACAAACCAATATGGGTTGATGCCATGGTAGAGGAGTATGACTCCATTATTAGAAACAATGTTTGGAAAGTGGTCTTGAGACCAACATACAAGTCAATGGTGAGCTCCAGATGGTTTTAAAAGGTAAAGAAAGTAGCAAATGGGAGTGTCGAGAAACACAAGGCTAGATTTGTGGCCAAAGGATTCTCTCAGTGGAGGGAATTGATTACAAGGAGACCTTTTCTCCAGTAGCAAGGTACTCTTCAATCCAATGTATTCCAGCACTTTTAGTGCATATGGGATGGAAGATACATCAAATGGATATGAATACAACATTCCTCAATAGAGCGATTGAGGAAGAGGTGTACATAGAGCAGCCGAAAGGATCTGAGATCTTCAACAGAGAGACATATGTGTGCAAACTCAAGCTAGCACTTTATGGATTAAAACAAGAACCTCATGCTTGGTCCACCAGGATCGATATCTATTTCAATGTGTTGGGCTTCACGAAAAGTGAAGCAGATGCAAACCTTTACCATATTGCGGTTGAAGGTAAATTATTGATTATAGTATTGTATGTCGATGATTTAATTCTAACAGGTGATGAGAAGTTGGTAAAATATTGCAAAGAGGATCTTGCAAGAGAATTTGAGATGAAGGACCTAGGGATCATGCATTAGTTCCTTGGTTTGGAAGTATGGAAAGGAAATGAGGAACTTTTTATCTCTCAGGGAAAGTATGCCACTGAGATACTAAAGAAGTTCCACATGGAGAGAAACAAACCCATGGAACTCCTCTAGCAGGGAATTGGAGGAAGGAAGATGTTACTTTAGGTAAAGTAGTGGACGCTACTATTTACAGGAAACTTGTGGGTTCACTTATGTATTTGGTGAACACATGAATAGACATATGTTTTGCAGTTAACCAACTTAGTCAAGTAATGGTTAAGCCAACCAAACTCTATTGGAAGGAAACTAAACATGTGTTGAGATACCTTGGAAGCACCACTGAGTTTGGCATTTGGTACAAATAGATAGAGGGAGTGAAGCTTCAAGGCTTCACAGATGCAAATTGGGTAGGGAGTCCATCCGACAAGAAGAACACATTAGGGAGAATCTTCAGTATTGGGTCAACAATAGTTTCTTGGTACAACAAGAAGTAGATATCAATTGCACTCAGTTCGATAGAAGAAGAGTACATGGATGCTAGTCAAGAAACTTGTGAGGATATATGCATGAGGAAGATCCTTTTTAGGTTATTTGGTCAATAGATGGATGGTACAGTGATTTAAAGTGACAATCAAATTTGTATCAAAGTCTTTGAGAATCTAGTTTTTCCTTATTGATCCAAGCATACTGACATCCGGTATCACCATCTACGAGGTTGTGTGCCGAGGAGAATCATTTTTTTGGAGCACATTCCTACAGAGGAACATCATGCAAACATCTTGAGTAAGGCACTGTCAAGAGGAAAATCTGAGTTTCATGGAGGTCGGATTGGGGTATTTGGTAATCCCTTTCTTGTTGAGAGGGAGTGTTGAAAATGCAACAATAAAATCCTAATTTAGTTTTGTCCTTTAATTAAATTAGGAATAAAATTGTAATTCCATATCACAAGAAAACTTGTACGAGTTAACTAAGTTAATTTTACTTAGTTGGCTCAGTTAATGTGAGTTGAGGGTCTAACTTGAGTCATGTAGAGGGTATCCTACTTTATAGGAGCCCTGGTTGATTTTATTTTTAGTTGTAATTAATTAATTTAGTTTAACCAAGTTAAAGTCAGTTAAACTAGTTCCAAATTATGGAAGAACTAGTAGGAGGTCATACAATGGGGTTTTGCTTCATGTGTTCAACCATTTAACTGATGATTTACTCATAAATAACTCATGTATCTCATATCTGAGAGTTACCTAGTTAAGGTTGGAGTTCAAGGGAAGTGTAATATTAGTTGTATAATCATCCAAATTGTACAGGTGGTTCATGCAGTCAGAGGAAGACCTACAAGGATTGCACAATTCATATTGAGGAATTTCCATAATTAATAGGGGGCTAATTCCCAAAGCAACAATGCAAGGAAATAGGGACCTCGGTAAGCAAAAAATTGGTTAAGTTTTGGGCTACGCGTGTCTAGGAAGCAGTGAGACAAATAGAGATAGTGGTGAGATTGCTCGGGCTTGAGAAAAGCATTGTAATCTTCTCATATTTTCGGACTAATGCAATATACAGATAACAAGGGTTTTTAGCTATGGACTTCCCTAAGAAATCATTGTGTAATGTGTTGATTGAATTATTTCTCTTGTATGCTTCATGATTTCATGATAATTTAATTGCTTTCACTGATGAGTAGAGTAGATTCGAGTCTTTTGTTTTAGAAAATTGCATAAGCAGTTTGAATCTACAAGGAATTTCTACATATCACAGCAAGACTACTTTTCACAACGGAATAATATACAACAATAAATCTAATAGTGAAAAAAATACATACAATTTTTTACAAATTTAATCAACAACCCAACTTCGTTATATTAATCAAATTAATAATACAACAGTCTAGGGCTCCCATATTGGGGATAATGGCCCTCATACATCCACTAGTACAAGAATACAAGATACAAGATAAACTGACGGTCTAGTTGATGTAGTGCACATTCAAAACTTCTTTGTCGTATCTTGTACATTGCAGGTCCTTTGCTTCCGTTCTATAGCACCTACATCAATGAACCAACTCCTTTAGGCCACTAAACTCGGTCTCTCCAATCTGCCCTCTAGCTAATCATAAGTCCATCTACAACCAACACATAGGGTCTTCATGCTCAATAACTTCTTCTTCATCCTTCAAGGCCACAACACTTTGAGACTTATTTCCCACTACTGCTCCTCAACTACTTAGGGACATTTTCCCACTATAATATTCATGTGTTGCTCTAATGAAGACTAACATAGGGCAAGAGGGCCACCACCTATCACTATCAAATGTCACTTTTCCAATAATGAACTTGGGTTGTCCACAAATTTCTCTTGGTTTTCCAGACCTTGAGCTCAACTTCTTTGCCTCTTCTAGCAACCACCTTAGTCCATCAATGTTTGACTCTAGGCTACACTTGATCCACTCTTACATTGCCCTCCAAGAGACCACAAGTGTCCAATACCAAGTCCTCTCCTATGACTTCTCATCCACTAACATCTACTCAACATGAATACATCAACAAATACATAGCTCTAGTTATGTGCATATTATTGTAGCTCACTAACTGGTGAGGGCACCCATCAAACTTGTTGTAGCCTTCCAAAACTGCTCCAACAATACACCAAAAGTTGTGACCTCTCTCCCACACAGTTTTTCTCCCCTTTGTTGCTTCCTTTTGAGGTATGTTCCAGACTTTAAGGGCTTACAACCCTCTCAACATACACCTATATGTCTTGGTCAGGTCTGCAATTAAGGACAGGGTCTGCGACTTATCAAATCAGGGAGAAATAGTTCTCTAACTCCCATTCACAAGCACCCAGGTTTTCCTTAAGGAATGTGAATACCTCCTAGTCAAATTTGGACATGAAAGAGACACTAAATAACCCAACAACTATTCCCAAACAGTTTTGTCCTCCTCCTTCTTAAGCTCGAATTCCTCAAGGATGTATTGCATATGAAAGATGCACATCGGATGATGATCTAACCTCTCACACTTGAACTTTATTTATATGACATCACGTGGCTCTAATTAACTGCCCTTGTGGGCTTCTCCAACCTTTCATTAGGGTTACTTCTACCCTAGCCAACCTATACCTTCTTGTGCAAGCCCACCAACAACATATAAAAATTCATGACTCCATTTCTAGGCCCCAGATTTGAGTGCTTGAAGGTTCCCCTTGTTCCTCTAGGGGTCCTCTATCACTTCCAAGCATCAAATCACTAAAACATCTCCTGGTTTTGGCCCCACACTGATGGGTACAAAATCCCAAGCTTCGGTTCGAAGCCCACAAAGAAATTTAGTGGTGCTCCAAACTCCAAACCCTGAACCCTAGGGCTTGGAGTAACTCCCAAGCTACCAAATCTCAACACCTTTCAACTAAAGAAAATAATTTTCCTCAATTCATTCTTGTTTCTTGATTGAACCTTTGCACAAGAAGCATCCTTTTCTTTACTAACACTATCGAAGTGATCAGATGAACAAACTCTCATCCTCATTAATTATTCCTTAGTCAACTATCTTTTGAAGAGTCCCATGTTCTACTCAACCAACCATTTTGCTACTTCCTAAGCAACATGTGAGACAATCTATTCCTTCTTCCAAATGATGAACAACTTGGATTGTAGCTTCTTGCAAATAGCATCATTGTCTCCCATAATTTAAGACATAATAGTTTACATGTTTGTTATGACACTGCTCAGATGCTGTTCCTTGATGTTGAATAAGTATTGGAACACTGATTAATCAAATCATTTCATTCTAGATCAAGCATGATGACATATGATTTGACTCTAGCCATGACATCCAAAAATTGAGCTTATTTAAAAAGTTAGGACACACATGTTATCCAACTCATGAAATCTTTCTACTATCAGCTGGAAAAAATTCCTCATGATATCATCATTTTAAGGAGTTATATGTGAAGTTAACCTTGTGATTTCACTAAAACAGGAGGCAGCTATAAGTCTTACCATTCACAAGGGTGCTCCAAGAACTTGTTTGTATCAAGGAAAGTATGGATGTTTTTAGGGCACAATTTAAACTCCTCTAATATGAATGGTTCACTTCAGAAAGAAGTGAGTCTAACTTATACAATTTAAGAAGAACTTTCACTATCACCTTCATGATATTCAAAATTGACCCAAGTGTAAAGAGAAAATTTCCTATCTCATGTTCCTTTTGTAGATCCCTTGACTTCTCCAACTATAGAATAACATGGACTCCTCTTGAGAAGGCTTTGATGCTGCCTTTTCCTCTGTTCCATAAGATCATCACTATACCAAGAACCAATTGATGTACTATTTTGTTGATTCCTGAGATGTATTAATCGCCCAACAAACTCCATTCTTCAGCAACAACATATAAAAGGCTACATAAATAAAACAATATCAATGTTATACATTTCAGTTATGGAATCTCACATTTAACAATAATTTTAACTCACCAACTCACTAAACAACAACATCAAAATTATAACACCAACAACATACTAACTCACAATCAGCATACTGAAAAAACCCTAGCATCAGATCTCAACAATACTCCAACTATTATAATTCTTTCACCAGAAAACCAACATAAATAACTCTGCTAAATACATCAATAACACTCTCTGCTCATCGTACATCACTGTGAACTCCTACCTCAACAATTCAACATCACATCATACATACTCTCATAACCTTATGGCAACTTACATGCACATTTGATCAATAACATACACTCTCAATAACACAGGACCATTGATAGACCCATACACAACAATGTAACTAGGAGTAATACACACATCAATGCCATGACAAAAATCATCATAAAGTAAGGAGACTACAATATTCTTTTCAATAGGTCCAACAACATGAACGCCAGCAAACAATATGCTAGTATGCTAAAAAAAATCCAATCGCACTGTCATGATAGGAATACTTCTTTAGGCTCTCATGCGCATACTTTGTTTAACCAAGAAATTACAATTTGTTTCCATCGATCTATCTCAGTGTAGTCACCTCTAGCCTCTGGCCAATCGCCCCTCAGATCTACGTACACACTTCTACACAGGAGCACATTAATTAGGCATTAGAACACACTATCATATGTGACACATACCAAATTTCACATGCATTGATCACCAAGCTACTATAAAATGATTCGTCATACGCACAATGATGTCGTAGGTATATTTTTATCCCTCATCAACCAAAGGATCACTCAATCCTTCACCCCATGCGCACAAGGATATCCTTCCAGAGTGCACTCTGTCCATGTGCACTTAAATCACACTTCCTTTGTGCAATTCTGGTCTTAGACCCTAAACAATTATGCTCTATGCAATTCAGCTCCAAAAATCGCTCCTCTAGTTATCAACACATCAATCTGTTAGCACTTCATAATTCCTCCAAGTTGAGGAGAGGAACCTAAAGGTAACCACAAACCACGTTGAAACTAGAATCTAGCCTTTCCAGTTTTAGAGAGGGATCTCTCTATATTATTGTTCAGTCACTTAGGTCTTAGGATAGGCATTGAGATCATAATGAAATACTTTTAACAATTTGAAGGCAGGGAAGCGAGAAAATCCATTGGGCATATGGTCATATGGAGCTGATGATTTTCAGTGATATGATGAGGAAAAATAAGAAACCTTAGACAAGGGAAAGATAGGAAATCCTTTTTAGATGGAGGAGGAATAACATGTTAATGGAGTTTTTAATTAACCCAACGCTTCGGACTTCCAAGTGAGTCCATCTTCAGGGGATACGCTAATAGTATAAGAGAATATTAATGATGTATTGTGGAGCTGAAACTTATGTATGTATAAATATAGATTTTGGAAAGGAATAATGAGAAAAGATTAAGTAGGCCTTATTTATTTTATATTTAATATTTTTTTAATAAATTATTTAATTAGGAATTAATTTGATTTTCTTATGAAAATTGAGGTTATTAATGTTTAAATTATTTGGTGTGTTGACTTTTAATTTAATGTTTTGTTGGCATTATGACACAGGTGTTGTCCTTGATGGCAACTCACTCAGATGACAGATCACAGTTCAGACTCACAGAATGAAGAAATAGAGGTATACACAGGTTCCCCATTGACCAAGTTGCATGTACACATAGGTTCGCAGACCAAAAGGCATGTATGGCATACACACACACTTTCACGGAAGGAAAGGCCCGTACATGTTGGAAAACTTAGTTTTGTTCTGTGATATTTGGTCCATGGTATTTTGATCCATGGTATTGGTCCAAGGTATCTTGTCTGAAGTGTTGAACCTAGGTATTTGGTCCAAGGTATTGGTTCTAAGTGGTTTTGGTCCATGGTATTGAGTAAGGCCTAAGACTATAAAAGGAGGAGAAGATCATTAGGCAAAGGTACTCATGAATTGAATATCTGATGAAGAGCAAGATCTAATATACAGGCTATCGGGTTATGGTGCATAGCTGGATCTGAAAAAAGGATGAACTTTAGTGCTTGATGAAGGATAAGATCTAATGATGGGTCAAGTTCTTAAGGCTTGAAGTGAAGTATCTTTATGTGGTTTTGATCATTTATCTGTATAACAGGTGAATGTTGTAGTCTATAAATATGATGATTTGGGTATAACTGAAGCCTGAAATTGTTGTAGAGTTTAAATCATCATTTACAGATCTGCATGTAGGTTCACTTTATAAAAGGTGCGTATACATGCTGGTTTGGCATATCAAAACAACCTATACATCTTAATTTTGATTTGCAGATCTGTATGCAGGTTTGCCTTGAGAATACACGCAGGTTCAACAAAAGGAAGTAGTGTATATTTCACAGAATATATTTTAGCTACTTCTGTTTGCTGTTGCAGTGTTCTAGGTTTTGGCTTGGGTTTTGATTACTGTTACTGTATTCTGGTTACAACATTCTGAACATTTTTCAAAGTGATTGATCGATTCAGTTTTGGGTGGTGCAAAAGGAGATTGGTTGATGCAGATGATTGAATGATGTTATTGATGGATCCAGCCTGAAAATTTATGAAACATGGTCCCTGGAAGAAAAGAGAAGGTTGTAGCCTTCTATAGGTCAGCACCTACGTACTAGTAAACATATCAACGAGTACAAGAGATAGGGGGTTGTAGCTCCCTTCCAGGAGAAGCTGGAGAACGAGAGAAGGTTGTAGCCTTCTACAAGTAGAAGCCTATGTAGTGGTATAAGACTATGCCAGTACAAGAATTGTAAAATAAGTTTCTTATTATTAAAAAGAAGATAGAGACGATTGCAGGAGGTGGTTTTCACCCACACTGGGTTTCCACCTTATATCTTGTGTTCATATGTGTGATTTTTTGTTCTATTTTTACTGCACCTGGTTACTGTTTATATGATTCTAATGCACTGATTAAAGATTAACATATGATGAATTAACTGAATCATAAGTTTGCTGGATATACGTTATTTGCCTTAATAACAGTCCTGTATACATGCAGGTTCCATTAACCAAAGTAGCGTATATGAATTTGATTGTGGAAATGAAAAAATATTGACTTGCTAATACTGATTCACCCCCCCTTCAGTGTTATTTCCAACAATTGGTATCAGAGCAAGTCCTTCAGAAGAAGCTTGATCACTTGAAGAAAGATCTATCATCATGAGCAACTACAAAAGAGAGGGATCCATTAGACCACCAATCTTTGATGGGAGAAACTTTGTTTATTGGAAGGTAAGAACCACAACCTATCTTCAATCTCTTGGAATAGATGTCTAGGAAATCGTGGAAGGAGTATATACATTTCCATCAGCAATTCCTGCAGATACAGCAAGTAAAATGCAATATGAAACCAATGCCAAGGTTGTCAATACATTATTGGGGAGTCTGTGACAATCAGAATTTGTCAAAGTTATGCAGCGCAAAACCACCAAGGAAATATGGGACAAGATCTTTCTAAGCTATGAAGAAGATAATTAGGTAAAACGTGCAAAACTGCAAACTCTCAGAATTCAATATGGAACTCTCAAAATGCACAATGATGAAAGTATAGTTAGTTATTTCTTACATATAGATGAGATTGTTAATTACATGTAGAACTTGGGTGAAGAGATAAAAGAAGTTACTTTAGTTGAAAAGGTTTTAAGATCCTTGTTTACTAATTTTGAATCAAAAGTATCTACCATAGAAGAAAAGTAGGATCTTCATATTATTACTATGACACAGCTGCATGGAATCTTAACTGCTTTCGAAATGCGAAAAGGAGGTCCATCAGATATGAGAGAAGCCATATTCAAAGCTTCAGGAAGAGAAGAACTCAATGAATCAGGACATATTTCAAAAGGAGAGGAAGAAGCAAACTTTGTCAAGAACCTTCAATGGGGATTTGGAAGATTCAGAGGTAAACTACCTTTCAAATGTTTTGCTTGTAGAAGAGTCGATCATTATTCTACCAAATGTCCTCATAAAGATGAGCTTGATATAGGAGAAACAGTGATCAAAGGTATAAGAACTCTGAACAACTTATACATACTCAAGGGAGGACAACAACAATGTTATCTAAGCAAAAATGATGAACATTGGCTATGGCATAGAAGATTGGGGCATCTAAGCTTCTCTCAAATAAGAAAAGCATGCAGATTCTAGGCTGTTCATGATCTTCCTTATATCAGCATTCCAGAAAATACAATATGCAAATCATGTCAATTTGGTAAGCAAACCAGAGCAAATTTCCCTGAAAAGGAAGGATCAACTAGTAAGCCTCTTGAACTTGTTCATACTAATTTATGTGGTCCATCAAGGAAAAGGTCATCTCGTGGAGAAGAATACTTTATATTGTTCATTGACAATTTTTCCAAAATGTGTTGGATAGGACTTCTAAAGCATAAAGATGAAGCATTTGAAAAATTCAAAGCCTTTAAAGCTTTGGTTGAAAATGAATCAGATCATAAAATCAAATGACTTAGATATGATCGAGGGGATTTTACCTCGGATGAATTCTTTGACTTTTGTGAAGAACATGGAATAAAAAGGGAATTCTCCACTGCAAGGACTCCTCAGCAAAATGGAGTGGTAGAAAGAATGAACATAACTGTTCAACAAATGGCTCGTGTTATGCTAGATGAGTCTGGAACTCCTGTAACCTTCTGGGGTGAAGCTACATTCGGTGTCGTCACTATTCTCAACAAAAAAAACGTTTGGGTAAACAACACTCAAACTCCTCATGAAATTTGGTATGGTAAGATTCCTACTGTAAAATACTTCAAAGTTTTTGGAAGCAAATGTTACATCAAAAGGACCGATGAAAAACTTGGTAAGTTTTAACCCAGAGCAGATGAAGGTATTCTCCTTGGTTACTCTTCCCGAAGTAAATGATATAAATGGTATAATAAAAGACTCTGGAAAATTGTTGAAAGTATTAATGTTGTGGTCGACGAAACATGCAAAAATCCAACGCAAATAAAAACCGAAGAGCATGAAGAAGATGAGGATTATCCTTCCACATCAAATCAGACTAATTCTGAAGAAGAAAACAATGAAGCACCAGAAGAAGAGATAACGGTAGAAGAAAAGAATCCGTCCATGTATGTTCGGAAAAATCATCCAAAGACTCAAATTTTGGAACAGAAAGAGGCAGATGTGTAGACAAAAAGAACTATTTCAAAAGCTTCAAGCTATCTAGCATTACTATCCTCCAATGAACCTCAAAATGTAAGTGAAGCATGTAAATATGAATGTTGGGTCAAAACCATGAATGAAGAACTTGAGCAAATTGAAAAGAATAATACTTGGGAATTAGTTCCTAGACCTCATGATAAGAATATCATAGGAACTAAATGGATATTCAAAAACAAGATGAATGAAAATGGAGAAGTTATTAGAAACAAGGCCAGACTTGTTTGTAAAGGATATGCTCATCAAGAAGGTATAGATTTTGAAGAAACTTTTGCACCTGTTGCTAGACTTGAAGCTATAAAAATGTTCCTTTCTCTTTCTAGCCTTCAAAAATTTAAAGTATACCAAATGGATGTAAAATCTGCCTTTCTTAATGGAGACTTAGAAGAAGAAGTCTATATTGAGCAGCTAGATGGGTTCATTCTTGGAAATGATGCAAAACTTGTATGCAGACTCAGAAAAGCTCTCTATGGTCTAAAACAAGCTCCAAGGGCTTGGTATTACCGTCTTGACAAATATCTCCATCAACACGGTTTTTCAAAAGGGTCAGCTGATAGCAATCTATATACAAAGATTGACAAAAATAAATTGCTAACACTTGTTGTGTATGTTGATGATATCATTTTTGGTAGCAATGAAGAAGCCATGAGTCGGAATTTTGCTTCGGCAATGTAGCAAGAATTTGAAATGTCCCTGCTTGGTGAGCTTACATACTTTCTTGGTCTACAAGTTCAACAACATAAAGATGGTATTTTTATGTCACAAACCAAATATCTCAAATAAATCTTGAAAAAGTATGGCATGGGAGATTATAAACCAGTATTTACCCCAATGGTAACAGGATGCAGTCTCAGCTCAAATGATGAATCAGCAGTAGTACATCAACCAACTTACAGATCCATGATTGGTAGTCTGCTTTATCTAACAGGTACCCGACCGGACATCATGCATGTAGTAGGAATAGTTGGAAGATTCCAAGCAAATCTAAAGGAATCTCACCTTCAGACAGTCAAAAGGATTTTCAAATATCTTCAAGGTACACAAAATTTTGGTTTATGGTATCCTAGAGATACAGATCTTACACTTCATGCATATACAGATGCAAATTGGGTAGGAAGTGTTGATGACAGAAAAAGCACCAGTGGTGGTGCATTCTATATGGGTTCCAGATTAGTGTCTTGGTTCGGTAAGAAACAAAGTTCAATTGAATTATCTACAGCTGAAGCAGAATATGTGGTTGTTGCATCTTGCTGCACACAACTCCTTTGGATGATGCAAACATTGCAAGACATTCAGATCACATGTACTCCAACCATCTCCATTCTATGTGATAATACAATTGCAATCAATACTTCAAATAATCCAGTCATGCATTCCCAAACCAAGCACATACCCATCAAATATCATTTTCTACATGAACAAGTGCTTGAACAAAAGGTCAAATTGGAGTATGTTCCCTCCAAAGAACAGGTTGTTGATATATTCACCAAAACCACTACCTAGAGAGACATTTGAATATCTCAGACAGAAGCTGGGAGTACTTGATGCATCACCTTGCTGTTAAAACTTATTTGTTTAAGAGAAAAGTGGTTATACACAAGTTCCAGGAAGCATACCCACGTACAAACGTCGGTTTCTGTGGTTACTGTCACGTATATGTTAGTTTGAAGAAAAACAGTGGGCCAGACTCAAGATGGAAGGAGTCTGATTCTGACAGTGATCATCTAGCATAGGGGAGCATATACTTCTAATGCATTGTTGGCATTATCTTAGAATATCTTGGTACAAATTCACAGTTGTTTTCGATTCAGGTGGAACATATTCAGGGGGAGATCATGGTTGCTGGTCTGGATGGTGCTTGAGAGATGCTGCTGATGATAGTTGCTGATAACTATCATGGTCTTGTTTCAAATATTTGGTCTCTATGTCATATATATCTTTTAATGTCAAGGTCATGAAACGACCTATTTTGTTTCCCCACTATGCATGGGATGGATGATGTAATGTTCTTGTTTTGACATGTATAAACACTTGGTATATCTCACTTGGTTGGGAGATGGATGTATTACGATTCATTGGTGATAGGAAGGTCATTTATGATGTATGTATAGAGTCATGTTCTTCTTTTAGAACATCGTTTTCCAGACCTTGCTTATATTCAGGGGGAGCATGGACTCAAGCATGGAGCTCAATCAACACACTTCAGCATATCAAAGAATTCAGCACGTACTCAGGGGGAGCATAACCCTTTTCCCTTGATGACAAAGGGGGAGAGTGACTTGGGGTTGCCATCAAGTCCAAAGGGGGAGATTGTTGGCATTATGACACAGGTGTTGTCCTTGATGGCAACTCACTCAGATGACAGATCACAGTTCAAACTCATAGAATGAAGAAATCGAGGTATACGCAGGTTCCCCATTGACCAAGCCACGTGTACACGCAGGTTAGTAGACCAAAAGGCACGTATGGCGTACACATGCACTTTCACAGAAGGAAAGGCACTTACATGTTGTAAAACTTATTTTTGGTCTGTGGTATTTGGTCCATGGTATTTTGATCCATGGTATTGGTCCAAGATATCTTGTCCGAAGTGTTGACCCCAGGTATTTGGTCCAAGGTATTGGTTCTAAGTGGTTTTGGTCCATGGTATTGAGTAAGGCCTAAGACTATAAAAGGAGAAGAAAATCATTAGGCAAAGGTACTCATGAATTGAATATCTGATGAAGAGCAAGATCTAATATACAGGCTATCGGGTTATGGTGCATAGTTGGATCTGAACCAAGGATGAACTTTAGTGCTGGATGAAGGATAAGATCTAATTATGGGTCAAGTTCTTAAGGCTTGAAGTGAAGTATCTTTATGTGGTTTTGATCATTTATTTGTATAACAGGCGCATGTTGTAGTCTATAAATATGATGATCTGGGTATAACTGAAGTCTGAAATTGTTGTAGAGTTTAAATCATCATTTACAGATCTGTACGTAGGTTCACTTTAGAAAAGGAGCGTATACACGCTGGTTCGACATATCAAAACAACGTATACATCTTAATTTTGATTTGCAGATCTGTATGCAGGTTCGCCTTGAGAAAAGTGCGTATACACGCAGGTTCGACAAAAGGAAGTAGCGTATATCTCACAAAATATATTTTAGCTACTTCTGTTTGCTGTTGCAGTGTTCTGGGTCCTGGCTTGGGTTTTGGTTACTGTTATTGTATTCTGGTTACAACATTCTCAACATTTGTCAAAGTGATTGGTTGATTCAATTTTGGGTGGTGCAAAAGGAGATTGGTTGATGCAGATGATTGAATGATGCTATTGATGGATCCAGTCTGAAAATTTATCAAACGTGGTCCCTGGAAGAAAAGAGAAGGTTGTAGCCTTTTGTAGGTCGGCACCTATGTACTAGTAAACATATCAGCTAGTACAAGAGCTAGGGGGTTGTAGCTCCCTTCCAGAAGAAGCTGGAAAACGAGAGAAGGTTGTAGCCTTCTACAGGTAGAAGCTTGCTTACTGGTATAAGAAAACGCTAGTACAAGAATTGTAAAAGAAGTTTCTTATTATTAAAAAGAAGATAGAGACAATTGCAGCAGGTGGTTTTCACCCACATTGGGTTTCCACCTTATATCTTGTGTTCATATGTGTGACTGTCTGTTCTGTTTTTACTACACCTGGTTACTGTTTATATGATTATGATGCACTGATTAAAGATTAACATATGATAAATTAATTGAATCATAAGTTTGCTAGATATACGCTAGTTTCCTTAATAACAGTCGCATATACACGCGGGTTCCATTAACCAAAGTAGCGTATATGAATTTGATTATGGAAATGAAAAATTATTGACTTGCTAATACAGATTCACCCCACTTATCAGTATTATTTCCAACATGTTTGACCTAATTAATGTATTTAATTATAATGATTAACATATTTATTTAATGGATTTAAATGTATAATTTTTAAAATTTTGGAATTATCTAATTAGAATGTAGATTAATGAGTTTTAATTTAGGGATGAATTATGTTTATTTAATTTGTTTTTATAATTATTTAATTGGTGTTAGATAGGCATCTTAGGATTGATTTATTTATTTTTTAGGGTTTGAGAATATGAAATATGATTTATTTATTTGGTTTATTTAATGTGATGGTCCTTAGTTTAATTATTAATTTGATTCATTTATTATGTTAGTTCTTTAAGACTTTATTTTACTATTATTCTACTAGGTTATATTAAGGTTTATATAGTAAGGTTTCTAATTTTATTACGATGATAAGTTTTTTAGATTATTTATTTTGTTGTTAAATGAATTTCATAACTTTTAAGA
>APFE030173497.1:0-10305 GCA_000404065.3 Pinus taeda | reverse complement strand
AACCTCCAATAGAGCAAAGCTCAATTACAAAAATAAGACATGATGCTCCTCGCAGGGAGTTACTATCCTTTATATATGACTCCTACAAGTAATACCACGGGTCAATACCGCTTATTACTAATACCATCTATCTAATACTACGGCCCATTTTCAACTAACTGTGGTTCCTTTATTAATTGCGGATTAACCACTTACAATTCTTAATATGGGCTTTATTGACTCTTAACTATGACGTGGTCCCATTACATAGATAAGGGGGTTAGGGTGGGATCCTAACAAAAACCCTAAACTAAACATGAGTTCTACCGTCAGATCATCCGCCTAATGAACGGCCCAGATTGACTAGAAATTACTATACTTTTACAAGGCAATTTTACAACTGTTTTTAGCTTCGGGGGTGCTGCCCCCGAAACCCCCCGCCAGGGGGGGGCTCCCAAAGGTCGCAGTCGCCCCCCCCTGGACCCCCCCTGCAGCGAATATTTTACGGGCGGCGTTGCCGCCCCCATTTTGAACTAGGGTCCAATGTGGCGGTACTTTTGAATATAGAAGATAATCAGGCTCCACACCCAACACATCGCACCCTACAGAATGGATTTTCAGTATGCATCACACTTTTGGCATGTGGCAGGTGAGATGCATCACACCCTTAGCACTGAGCAGTCTCTATGGTCCAGTTTTGACCAGTTCTGAACAGTTTTCCATGGAGAACTTCTAGGAGATGATGTAATCAGCTGACCTTGTTCCTTTAGGGTGTGTAACAACAATTTTAGGGAATCAGAAGCCCTTGGTTTATGGACATATATGATTGCAGTTGCAGTGCCCAAATGTCTATAATAGTCAGGGTGAGAGGAGCTTCGTGCTCCCTCTGAAACACAACCTTGCCTTCACCTGAAACGTGGCACTTTCCATCATCGCCAATCTCTATGCACATCTTGAGGTCTTTCTCCTCCAAGGTACTGAATAAACTCTTATCATTGGTCATGTGGAATGAGGCTCCACTGTCTAGGTACCAAACACAACCCACCATCGATGAAACCATACATGTGATGAGGGTAAAATCCAATTCGAACTAAGAGGCCAGTGCCTCACCTTCTGATCCTTTGGAGGATCCCTTCTTGGATTTCTTCAATGGAAAATTAGTTGCATAATGGCCCACCTCATGACAATTAAAGAATATCACTTTAGATTTGTCAATCTTCTTCCCACCATAAGAAGAACTCGATTTGGAATGGGAAGCCTTCTCTTTCCCTTTCCTTTCCTTACTTGCTAAGGCTAGATTTTCTTCATCATCATGCTTAGATGAAGAACCATCTCTGGTGCTCCTTCTGATCTCCTCCTACATCAGATCCGACCATAGTCACTCCCAATCTAGCAATTTCTCTCTTCCATTCACTAAGTCCTAGTAGCTATTCCAGCTCTTAGGAAGACCGAGGAGAGAAAGACTCACCATATCATCATCAACTGTCATTATTCCCACACTTCCAAGCTCATCTCTACAAGTGGTGAGCTTGTTCAGATATGTAGAAATAATGTCGCCCTTTTCACACTTGATTTTCTGAAGCTTGTCCTTGAGCGCCAGTTTCCTTTGGTCACTACTGTTCTGATGTCGGTCCTTCAATGTCTTCCACATTGAAAATGAAATCTCCTTCCCATGGAGACTCGAGACAATATGGTCTCGAACTCCCTCCAAAAGAATCCTCGTTGCCTTCTCCACACACTTCTTCCATTCTGCCAATTCTTGTGCATTAGCTGTAGCTGGCTTGGGGATTTCTTGATCAATGAAATGCTTCAAACCATTGTCTTCTAATATCGCTTCCATGCAATCCTTCCATGCTATGTAATTCGAGCTGCCATCTAGTGCACACTCGAGTCTCAAGCCATTGAATCCCATTGGTGAACTTTGAGGTGTGATAAGAATTTGATTTTTTACCCGCAATCACGAACTTCAATCTTCGAATTTTCCCTTCTCAGTATGTTGTTCATAGCTCTGATCACCTTTGCTCCGATACCATGTAGAAATTCTCACTGTAGATTAACCTAATTATGCAATAGACTAAATCAAAATACTTAATCTACTTCTACAATCAAACTTGCGGAAGCTTAATCGGTTTGAGCAAAGATCAAATAAAACACATATAACAGAGAAGAAGAATCAATCACACATGAAACGCAGAAGAATACTCTAGTGAAAGCCTCAGCTAAAAACCCTGCTATCTGTATTATCATACAAGTGGAAATATCTCAGGGTTACACAAAGCTTTAGCTCTCACAGCTATCCAACTCTTAGTACATTCCCTCTCACTACTCATAGACAGACTAGAAAACTCATATTCCTTTCCCTCTGCCCTCCAAGCCTCCTATTTCCTTGTGCTATTTTTCCTGGGTGTTCTTGATGTAACCTTGTGTGACACTGATCTCACACACTGCTCCAACACATTATAAAACTGCGCAAATCTCAAGGAATGAATTCCTTTTGCATGCAAGAGATTTTCTTATAGGAAAATTATAGCAACTAATAGTACACTGTCCCTGCCTTTAATCTCAACTAAGCCTTTGTCTGAACTGACATGCATGAGTTGTTTATGAGAGAATATTCAATTATCTGGAGTACACTAGTTTCATGCATGCATGCATTAACTAACTGAACTCACAATTAGTTCCAAAATCTATTTGGAACTAATTTAACTGGACTTAACTCAGTTAACTGAGCTAACTAATTACAACTCAAATACAACTCATCCTTATCTCCTTAATTAAGGGATAACTTCCTCAGTCAAAGGGATAAATGTTGCACGACTTCACAAAGACTTCATGTTTGAATTTCTCCAACTAATTAACTCAAGATGAATTAATTAATTATTTTTCAAACAACTGGTGAGACTAAATTCAAATTTTAATTCTCAATTTTAATTCAAGGACAAATTAAAAATTGGAATATTCTTGTTGCCACATTTCAACAATAACGTCTTGACTTGTAGAAGTGCAACAACTGTCTCTGAGCGCAGCAAGTCCCTTGCAGACTTAACGCAACGAACTCCAATTGATGACTTGAACGTTTTTAGTTGAATAAAGAGCAGATGATTAGTTTCTTGGATGCTAAAACATGTTGTTAAACTCCCCAGATGGTGTAAACCTTGCCTTCAAGGATCATCATTGTGATTTGAAACTTGAATGATGAAAACACAACAAAGGAGGATATGCAACATGTCTCATATTCATTTCACTGAAAGGTGATGTCATAGCACATGCTTGATTTTACAATAAACTTAAATGGACTGACACCACTATTTTTTCTCAACGATGAGAGAAAAATGACCCATGGCAATATTTTTTACTCATGACCTAAACTTCAAAAACCCAAACCCTTTTTATTTAAACTATCGACAACTTAATTTTATTTGCCATTCAAACTATATACCCTATTGACTTGATCTCAATAAGATCATAGAAATATTTTACAAATTTACCAAATCATAGAAAAGTCTGAGCTTGTTTCTGACTACTATAATATAGGACACTAACACAATCTTACATGATCATCTACAAGATTATACACCTATGCTCCCAATCACACTCTAAGAGAGCATTCAACATGAATTATTCAGCCAATTAAATTCCAACTCATGCAAACCGAGTGTTTTCCATCTTCAATGGCCATCAACCTTGTTATGGAAATTAAACTCGACAAAATTAGACTGGCTAGATTGGAAAATGAGATCCCAACTCCAAACCTCGCAATTGGAAAAAACTTTAATGTGAAATATAACTCTTGATCCAAATGACATAAAACTTGTTCTACGACCAATTTGTTTGGATTTAGTTGATCTGGTAGTACAACCTCCTTTATCTAACTCAAATCTCAGGTGATTTGACTCTCGACCCTCAAGAAATGGGAATCTTGACCGACCTCTGTAACATAATCGAGAACCTTTTCAAATCTACTTCACTTACCAGAGATTCGATTAAACTTTGTATATCTGAGGTTGTCTACTCAATTTCTAACTTGGTTGTGACTTCATCCCAAAGACTCGGCTTTGATACGACTATCCCTCAACTACTAAAGTACTAACAATGGATTCATGTTCTAAAATTTATAATTTTTTATGCCCAATTCGTACAAATTCCTTTATTCATGGATTTTTCCTCTTAATTGATCCATTTGGTGTTTGGCAACTTGACCCACGAACACGTTCCTCAACGATTAGTGGGCTCGCACTCTTAATAGAGGATGGATTCGACCCCTTAAATTGGATACACCGATAGTCTACTCGTCCAAGGAAATTTGGGAAGTCAACCTTCCTTACTGTTTAATTATTTTTCAATCTGAAACCAACTCCTTGGATTCAACCAATGAATCAATCTTCCCCAAGGATATAAAATTGATCTTCAAGAATGCGTTGTTGTAGACAAATTCAACTCTAGATATTGATGTTCCTCTGGAAATTGACCTTTTTGATTCAATATTAAACCTGCAACAATTAATGAGTCTGGACAACGAAAATTGACAAGAAAACCCTCAGGCTAGCAAGAAAACCAAATCTGATACCATTGTGATATTCCTTTTAGAATATTGGGAATATTCAAGAAAATAATAATACACAATGTTTTTTCTTTTTATTTTATTAATCAAAATAAATATTTACAATGTCATAACACATTACTTGTACCACTTTAATTTTCAATCATATGTCCAATGTAAAGTCATAAAGATAAATTTACCATGGGTATCACATCTCCCCTCATGTTAAAAGGTTACACCATCCTCAGTTTTTTCATGCTTCCATTTTCCTTGGAAAAACATAGGAAAATCTTCTTTCATTTCATCCTCCATATCCCAAGTGGCCTCCCCCGGCTCAAATTACTTCCATTGAACTTTAACTTGGGTGATAGCCCAATTTTGGAGTATAGTTTCCCTCTAATCTAAAATTTGTAGAGGCTCAACCTGCAACTCACCTTCCAGTTCAACTTGTACAACATTCTAATCAATAATATGAGAAGGATCATGGATATAATTTTTTAAAAGAGACACAGGAAATACATTATGTATCCTTTTTAAATTTGCGTAACTTTTTCCTATCCTATGGTACTTTTAGGTTTTGTTTAATCTTTCTCACCATTTTTTCCATTTCCTGTAATAGATCTGGCCCTAGTATATGTCTATCTTCAGGCTGAATCCAACTTAAGAAAATATGACACTTCCTTCCATACAAAACCTGGAAAGGAATCATCTTAAGTGATGCCTATTGCCCAATAACTATTGTTATACGCAAACTCCACTAAATGCGGATATTCATCCCATTTTATGGGCATGTTCATTACGTACATGCATAAGATGTCTTCAAGGACCTAATTAACCCTTTTTGTTTTTCCATTTGTTTGTGGATGGTACGTAGTACTAAACCTTAACCGCGTAACCATTCCAATAAACATTTCCTTCCAAAATTTAGAAGTGAGTTTTACATCCCTATATGATATAACATTCTTTGGTATTCTATGAAGTATACAAATTTATTTCATGAAGAATTTTTCTACTTGTGTAGTTCGATAAGTGTACTAAATAAGTATAAAATGAAAAACCTTAAAAAACTTACCTACCACAACCTAATGACGATGCTGGATGCTGCCAAAAATCATGGGGTCTCCCTGATATGAAGTCCCAACTATACCTCACATCGTTTGGAGTAGGAGCCCCATCCAGGAAATAGGCCTAACTACCATATTCTTAATGATTTTCCTAGGCTGCAATGAATGACACAAGAGAAACACATATACTTTCGAGATAAACAAGTGAGTTAGCCTTGTGATGTATTCAATTGCAAAGTGTGTAATGGTTCTTTCACGGAAAGGGTAACGAAAGTGAGTCCTTAAAAGAAGAGTAATAATACTATCCTAGTAAATACACACACATATATCTAAAAGAATCATTAGTTATCCTATGAAATATTTCAGAAAGAAATAATGATAATGAAAGCAAAAGACACATAGTTCAAACATGCATATTAAAGCCAACAAAATAGTTCATTTTACTAGTATGTAGAAACATAAACATACACCACAAAAAATGAAACAATAGTCTTACAATCATTCATGACATATGCATGAAAGTATGCCATCTCCAAGAGCTTTAAATTATAAAGTGGAAGTCCCAAGACACACCATTACAACGATACAACACTACTTCCAATAGTGGAAAGTTAAGCAACTACTTGCTTCTCAAAAGACTAATCTTCTATGCTATGCCTAGCTTGAGAAGCCAAGGTGAAAAGTCCTTTCCTTGAGCTATGAGGGTGTATATATCACAAATCAGGTGACTGAGTTTAGGCTTTTGTGATCCATATTATGAATGTTGAGAGATCTTTCGGTAAAAATCACATAGGAAACATTTAGTCAACGTGTTTTGAACCATCAAGTGTGGTTCATCTTTAGGACAAGATGAAGAACCAAATCATGGAATCAAATTAAGTGGATGTAGAAACATGTTTTCTAGCCATTAGAATATAACAACTAGTTTTGGCAAAAGAATTTTCATTCAATTTTTTAACATAAATAAAGGAACATTTGGAAATTAGTTGCAAATAATGAATTAAATTAATTTGATTAGTATTATTACTTTAATCAAAACGAAGGTCCAATAATAATAAGGTCAAACTTGATTATTCTAAACGTAAAACTAATAACAAAATAAAATAATAATAAGAAAAAATAAATGAATAAATAAAAAAACAAAAAAATATAAAATAAATTTTATTATTTACATAAAAAATAAGGTGCTATAGAAAAACGAAAATTAAATAATATGGTCAAATTTAATTATTCTAGATAATAATTAAAATGTTAAAAATTAAAAAATTGAATAATAAATAATTAAACATGAAATGAATAAATGAGGTGACTCTTCACCTCCCTCGTGACTCTTGAGCTTCCCTCATGACTATTGAGCTTCCATGTGGCTTTTAAAATTCCTATGAGACCTTTGAGCTTCTATGTCTTTTCACATTCTATGTGTGACTCTTGAGTTTTCACACATTTTATATTTCCTCATTTTTCAAAAATACAATATTACATTTCCACATATTTGCGCAAAACACAATGACACATATGACTTTTGACGTGACACTTTTGTAGGAATTTACAGGGTAAGTTCCTCAGACAGAACACCAAAAGACACCACTCACAAACAGATCACAAATCAATACACCAGTATTTTTGACGTGGTTAAAACCCTCAAAGAGGGAAACAGTCCACGGCCTGAGCCAACGTGGCCACTTCAGGGAATTTATTAATCAAAGAATGAAAATTTACATAAGCTTTCTCTCTGAACAGTTAACCGAAAAATGACCCTCCATGCGCCTTAAATAGAAATCATGGACCAATCGTCTCAAGCCACAGATCAAGTGTCGGTAATACCGAGGAGAGAATGAACCGTCGGATCACTACATATCGTGACATCGGATTGTAAGTTACAAAAGTACATAGTAAAGAAACACACTTTACCTAACTCTATACTAGACCAAGTTATACTTAACTATTCCTATGTGTCGGAATATCCTAACATCCCCCCTTAAGAACAACTTGGGATAGGATTGAAGGATTTACAAATATGACACAATAGGAGAAGGAAGGAGGCACTAGAGCCTATCCCCCCTTAGTGACAACTTCCTGAACTCCAACCATAAATCGAAGTTTAGTAAACTTCGCCTCTGTGAGAGCCTTTGTAAAGATGTCTGCAACTTGATCATCTGTTGAACAATATTGCACTTCAAGAACATGGTCATGAATGAGCTTTCTGATGAAGTGCATGTGTAGTTCAATGTGTTTGCTACGCTGATGTTGAACTGGATCTTTGCATAGTTGAATGGCACTTTGCTTATCACACCAAAGTGTAGTCGGATGCTGCTGTTGAAAGCCAAACTCTAATAGGATCTGACAAAGCCACAAGGCTTCCTTACTAGCTTCTACGGCACCACGATATTCTGCTTCTGCTGAAGAAAGAGAAATGACACCTTGTTTCTTGCAAGCCCATGTAATAGGTCCTGAACCAAGAGTGAACACATAACCGACAGTAGACTTCTGATCATCAGGGTCACCAGTCCAATCGGAATCAGTGAAACCAACCAATAGAGGAGATGCTTTGGCACTGTAATGAATTCCAAACTGAACTGTAGCTCGAACATAACAAAGTATTCTTTTAGCTTCTTTCCAATGACTTCCACGCGGGGTTTCATAAACCGAGCAACAAGGCCAACAACAAAGGAAAGGTTAGGACGAGTATGGGTTAGATACAAAATTTTTCCTACAAGTTGACGGTATAAGGTAGCATCAACTTCAGGGGAAGTACAAGTGACTGAAAGTTTGACTCCAGACTGAAAGGGAGAAGGAGCTGGCTTACAATCTTCCATGTGAAAATGACGAAGAATATCACAAGCATACTTGGACTGGGAAAGGGAAATACCCTCCTTGGATTGCAAGACTTGAAGACCGAGAAAATAGTGTAAGTGTCCTAAGTCTGTCATTTCAAACTTCTTTTTAAGGCTGGACTTCACATGGTTGATAAGGTTGGGATCACTACCAGTGAGGATAAGATCATCAACATAAAGAACAAGAATGATAAGAGACTTGCCCACTTTCTTGGTGTAGACAGTATTGTCAGAATAACACCTAGAAAACCCAGATTCTAAAAGAAAGCTATCCATTTTGGCATACCAAGCCCGAGGAGCTTGCTTGAGACCATAAAGAGATTTCTTAAGCCGACATACAAGGCTGGAGTCTGTTTGGATGAACCAATAGGTTGTTCCATATAGATTTCTTCATGCAAGTCCCCATGCAAGAAGGCAGATTTAACATCCATCTGACAGACTTCCCATCTGAAAGAGGCAGCAAGGGAAAGAACAAGGTGGACAGAGTTCATTTTGGCAACAAGGAAGAAGGTTAGTATAGTAAATGCCTTCAACCTGTAAAAAACCCTTAGCAACAAGACGAGCTTTATGTTTATCAACTTTCCCATCTGGTCCACACTTGGTTCTGTAAACCCATTTACATCTAACAAGTTTGCGTCCCTTTGGTAGAGGAACAAGCCCATGTATCATTTGCCAACAATGAATGATATTCTTCATTCATAGCTACGTCCCAATCTGGATGGCCTGAAGCTTCTGCAAAGGTGTTAGGATCATAATTCGCTGAGACTTGAGCCAATAAAGAAGAGGCTCTTTCGAACTGAGAACGTGTACGGCGCTGATCTGTAGGATCACCGGCAAGATCACCTACTGCATCACGAGTAGCACGGACCGATTTTGGAAGTGAAGGAGCTGAAGGAGGATCTTGAGAAGGTGGGGGAGGATTGTCATCCTCACTTTCATCATCTTAAGAAGAAATATGTTCAAAAGTAGAAGAGATAGAGAGAGGTGGCAAATTCGCCGAACTAGGCTCATAGGCTGATATATTTTCATCAAACTTTACATCTCTTCTAATGATAACATTTTTGGAATTAAATGGAATAAGTCTATATCCTTTGACATCTTTAGAATATCCAACAAAAATACATTTCTCACTCTTAGGTTCTAAAGCTTTATGCTTCTCATCTGGAATATGGGCCCATGCTTCACTTCCAAAAACACGAAAGTGACTCACATCTGGTTTAATGGAACTCCAAGCTTCTTCTAGAGTGATATTCTTTAAAACCTTAGTAGGAGTGCGATTTATTATATAATTTGCACAATTAATTGCTTCGACCCAAAACTAAGACTAAGCCCTTTAGATTGAAGCATACAATTAGCCATTTCCTTTAAGGTGCGATTCTTCCTTTCAGCTACACCATTTTGTTGTGGAGTATATGGAACAGTATGTTGCATTTGAATTCCATTTTCGGTGCAAAAGTTGATGAATGTGTTTTTAACATATTCTCCACCATTATCAGTTCTTAACTTAAGAATTTGATGTCTAGATTGTTTTTCAATAAAGGCTTTGAAGGCCAAAATTGTGTTAAATACTTCGCTCTTGAGTTTTAAGAAGTATACCCAAGTGCGTCTGGAGAAATCATCAATGAAAGTTAAGAAATACTTGCAGCCAGAGAATGAAGCAACAGGAAGTGGACCACACAAATCACTGTGCATAAGCTGTAAAGGGGTTGAGGCGTGCCAAGAGGCACGTTTTTCAAAACTGTCCCGATGATGTTTTCCGAGTACATATCCGGAACAAACACCATCTCTGCAAGATACCATAGGAAGACCTATCACCATATTTTCTTTACATAGATGCTGAAGGGAGCGATAGTTTAAGTGACCAAATCGCTCATGCCAAAGTTTGCTC
>APFE030173496.1:3349-18930 GCA_000404065.3 Pinus taeda | reverse complement strand
CACTATATCTACCATCATCGCCCATCTCGATGTGCACTCCAAGATCTTTCTCATCCAGATCAAAAAACAAATCTCGATCTCCTGTCATGTGAAAAGACGCACCACTGTCCAAGAACCATACCGATCCCATCACATTTGATACCAAGCATGTGATTACCGAAAAATCCAGCTCAAACTGCGAGGCTAAGGCCTCTCCCGCTGCAGATCCAGCAGCTTGCTTATTTTTCTTCTTTTACAGACAATTTGTGGCATAGTGTCTGTGCTGGTGACAGTGAAAGCACTTCACCTTGGACATGTCCTGCTTCTTGCCTTTCACACTGGAATGAGAAGCTTTCTTGTTCTTCCCCTTATTTGCTTTGGCAGCTAAAGCACAATTTTCTTCATCGGGTGCCTTTGATGAAGATCTGTCCCTGGTATTTCGCCTGATCTCCTCTTGCACAAGATCCGACCAAAGTATCTCCCATCCTGGCAATTTCTCCCGACCATTGACAGAGTCCTGATAGGAATGCCAACTCTTCGGAATACCAAGTAGAGCCAAGCTCACCAAGTCCTCATCATCGACAGTCACCCCCACACTTCCCAGCTCATCCCGACATTGGGTGAACTTTGTGAGATACTTGGGCATACTATCACCTTTCTCACACTTTATGTTTCTGAGTTTATCCTTGAGCGCCAACTTCCTCTGATCACTCTTGCTTTGGTATAGATCTGTCAACGCTTTCCACATCAAGTATGAAGTAGCCTTTCCATGGAGGCTGGACACAATGTGATCCCTCACGCCCTCCAATAGAATCCTTCGACACTTTGTTGTCTTCTTTTTCCAATTTGCGACTTGAGCAGCATCAGTAGGTTTTGGGACATCCGAATCTATGAACTCCTTCAACCCATTATCCTCTAACACCACCTCCATCTTGTCCTTCCATGCAATATAGTTCGAGCTGCCCTCAAGGGCATACTCCAATCGCAATCCGTTGAAATACATTTCAACTTTGACACCAAGAAAACACTGTTGCAAATTCGAATTCCACCAGCTCAAAACTCAACTGCTTCCGATCTAAAATTCGTGAGAACGAAGTATTTCTTGTACAAAGATTGACTGTATGGGCATTCACCAGATATCTCACCTTCCAAAAGAAGGATGAATCCAGAGGCTACCTGGCTCGATTACAGACTCTGCCTGAAGAAATAAAACGTAGACACTTTCTGAATAATAGATCTGATGATCAATCCTCGCTTTGATATCCTGTAGAAATCTCTTCTACAAATCAACCTGCTATGGTACCATGTAGAAATTTTATGAATAGTATGACACTTATTCAACTAAGATTATCCTGATTATACACTATTGTGAAATTCATACATAATACATAATCTCATCTATTATTGGTCATCAATTTGTGAAAGCGGAAACAATTGCATGTGAAGATAGAAGCATCAATCACACATAACACAGTATTTTTCACGGGGAAAGCATCTCGCTAAAAACCCCAAACTATCTATATATTATATTGATTGAGATCATGTAACAATACATAGTACAATACTCCTCGCAAGTACTCAGTACTATCTCCACCTGTTACACACAAACTAGCTCAGATCTGAATCAATCACTGGCTCAAATCACCTCTGCTGCTTGCCTGCGTCCATTATGTAATCCTGCATAGAGAATGGATGAGAATAGCTGAACCATTCACGTGTTTCCCTTGTGTAACACTACGTAATCCTCATTGGCAACTCAATCCCACTGATTGTGCAAATCTCATGCACAACTATAGTCACAACTGACAACTGTCTTGCCCTTTCACTCGTCTCTAACACTTGTCTCCACTGAACTGTCCATGCACTGAGTTAACTGATGTATCCTTCAATTGCTTTATGAGTTAATAATTAGTGAGTTAATTAATAACTAATTCACACCACTCAACATTATTCTATTTCCCAGTTAGACTAACTACAACTAGTTCAACTGAGTCAAACTGAACACAACTCCATCAACTCTTGATCCAACTCCACAGAACTCAATCACTGAAGTCCTAATTGAAGTCCTTCATGCAATAGCTCAAGTAACCCATAGGAACCACGTATTTCCTTCTGGCAGTTGCATGTGCCACATCCGTAGCTCGAACTGAAGTGCTCCAAGAGAATAAGTTAATGTTTACAGTCAAAATATTATTAAGAGCTAATAATATTCGACTGTTCTATTTTTAGCCTGGCAGTCTAAAAATAGACTCCGCCCATAAGTCTAAAAATAGAGGTCCATCTATTTTTACCAACTTGACCAATCATCCAAAAATAGCATCCTGCAACTCATATACCATGATCCATATGTCTAAAAATAGACATAGTCTAAAAATAGACTTTGCGCCTAAAATAGCCTGCGGGCCCACTTAGTGAAGGCAACTTCTTTCCACTAAGCTCCATCATCTTGTTGCAATCTCAACATCTTCCAGCAAACAGATAGGGACAAAGGAAGCATCGTCAATACCCTAAACAATTGAAGACGCAACTTCTCTGATTTTGAACTTCTAGGCTCAGCCTGGGCTTTAACACCAAGCTTCATAATTTGGACTGTCTGGAAAGAAAGGAACAACAGAATCTTTAAGAATGTAAAATGATCCTCCCAACACCTTTTTGAGAAAATCTTAAGACAACTTAAGGAGACGGTAAGTTCCATAATGCGAACTTACCCTAAGAATCCCCCGTCTGAAGCTGAAATGCAGATTATTCTTAAGTTGGGTATGCAAGGGCTTATTCCTTAGGGCCTAGATAGGAAGGGTTTGAAACTTGATACTAACCAGGATTATTGGCATCCTCCCCCTCAGGGTTCTTTGAAATACAACATTGATGGGGCTTCCAAAGATAACCTGGGTATTGCTGGCTTTGGAGGGGTATTAAGGGATGAAAATGGCAGTCTCCTTTTCATTTTCCATTGCCATTTGGGAAGAGCCACTAACAATATGGTGGAATTAATGGCTCTTGAACAATGTTTAGACTTCCTGAAGCAAGAAAATCTCCAGAATGTTATTGTCGAAGTTGATTCAGAGTTAATCATAAACTCAGTCAAAAGAATCAGCTGTGGAACGAAGCCGGAAAATGTCTCAAAGCAATGGAGGTTGCTCTAGGTCTTTCACAGGATTTAGCTTCATCTCTGAGGCTTACGTACCGTGAGTTTTAACCATGTGCGAAGGACAACAAATAAATTGGTGGACATCTTGGCCAATCAAGGAGTGCTATGTACCAAAAGCAGGGTTGCACTGAGTTGGCCTGAGATACCTCTGGATAGATTAAAGTCGCAATGTCACGACCACGCAGATGAGGGCATAATGGTGTTCTGAAACAAAGACATAGAGGCGGGGTCTAGATGATATGGATTCTTTATGCAGATTTTTTTCCGTAGTAAAAACATTTTGGGGACGCAGGTTACTGTTGGCCTCCCCAACTCTTGACAGTACGAACACAGAAGTTTTAGTTGGAAGTTGCTAGGCAGGCTCAGAGCTGAGGATGGTCTGCCGAAAAGATGGATTTTCATCATGCACTGGTTCATGAGTCCGCGGAGATGGGATGATGAGTGGGGTCAGAAATCTGACTTTCCCGATAGCCTTAAACCCCCCGTGTTTCTTTCTGTAACTGAAATACCGCTCGCGAGGTGGTTTATCATCCATTGCATGCACTTCACGTGGGAAGCGTTTTTGTGGAGTTGGGAGTGATTCCATTCACCTTGCTCCACATGGCATAGTACGGGGAAGGAATGCCACCCTCATTGTGCAGTAATTTTCGGTAAGTTAGGCTCGTGTGATATGCTCCTCAACCGTCAGATCTGGCAAGACGGATTTATGGTCAGGAACAAGTGAGCATGTTGGTGGGTCCATGATGGCTATCACGTGGTTAATCGTCGGGCTACTAGGTATAGTGATATTATCCTCTACCGTTGGATCTGGTGTGGAGGATCTACGGTCAGGAGCGAGCGTGTAGGTTGGTGGGTCTAGGATAGCTATCGCGTGGTTAATTGTGGGGCTACTAGGTATAGCGATATTATCCTCCATCATTGGATCTGGCATGGAGGATCAACAGTCAAGGAAAATGGTGCTGATCTGGGGAAGAATATCTTCCGGGCAGGTTTTGCGTCTTGGTGGACATTGATGTTTTCACGCACTCTTCATGCTCGAGGGTTATCCCCCACTCGGAACCGAAACCCTTTTAGTTGGGTCCCTAATTCCTCATCAGGTCCGACTCTAAATTTTACTTGTTTGATTGTTTGAGGGACTGTGGCTCAGTGCTTAAGCTTTTAGCTTGGGGCCCAAGATTGTATGCGGATAGTTTTTCTTTGGCCCATAGTTCCTTGGGGACTGTTGTACTCTATGTAAAGTTGTTTTTAGATTTAATGAAATAGAAGCTCTTGCTTCAACAAAAAAGACAAGATCGACACTAGTTACATTTTCAACATTCTCCTCTAGCTTCAATACTTCTTTGGTACTAGACCCCCACTATGTCTCATCATAATCTTTGAGTCACCATATGTTGTACTCATTAATGGCATCCACCATGAAGGGAAATTCACTCCTATTATGATTGTTTATATACTTATTCCTCGCCTTATATTAAATATTTTGACACAACCCTTCTCTCCTTTGTGTGAGCACTTCTACTTATTGAGGTCAATCTAGGCAATTCTTTCACTACCCAAGGAACCATGCTCTGATATTGGTTGATCCATAAATTTTATGGATCACTATAGAAACTAAAGTGCCAAATCCACTCTTAGTTATTCAACCTAAATCATGTATTTCCATTTACTCTACAATTCTTATCTTACAAAAACATCGAGAGAGAAATCTACTACAAACACTAAAATCCTGTGTGGAAGTTCAAATAATGACAAGTAACCATTGTGCAAAAAATCAACTAAATGAAGTCAAACCTAAAACATATGATAACATTCATGCACAACAACACACACAGAAAAATCCTTGCAAGGTTAAAAAAATATGGAGGATATTAAGGTATCAAGAGATGCATAATGATATGTAAACTATCATGGATATTCCACTAGACAGTTTGTCACAATAGATCTTATAAAAGTTGACTAAAACCTAAAATATATACTACGAGGGTTAATTTTCCTTAGATTTCTAGATTTAATAATTATTAATTTTATGCTTATGAATACAATAGATAAAATGTGAAAAAAATAAATTAACGAAGTATAGACATATACCAATCACAAGGAACACCAAGATATAATCTCAAAGAAAACCCAACTAGAAGGTGGGGTTGCTCTAGTTTTTTTTTTTTTTCTAAAAGGAAATGATACAAAATAATAAGGAGTATGCACTTTCTCTGGAGTTACCTATGACTTACTACCCATGGGATGCCACACAACATAACTCCCCCCCCTCTCTCTCTCTCTCTCTCTCTCTCTCTCTCTCTCTCTCTCTCAGTTACTTTGCTCTACTATGACAAAATGCACACAATAGAATGGAACCCCTTTTCCTCCTAATGGCTTGGTTATAGCACAACCCAATAGCCAAATAGGGGTTATATTTGACCCATTCAACAACTTGAGTTACAACTTTAACCTTATAAAGTATTCATCATCATCCCCATGTGGATAGCTTTTTTTCCATGAATAATTGGGCCTCACACGGAATCGTCTTGAATTATGGTGGTTAAACTCAATCAGTCAACTTCCAAGAGGCATCACTTTTGCATATAAACTCTTATTTATGTGATTCTTGCACCATTGGAAATATATTCAAGTGTAGAATAGTGTCACATGGTGCAACACTTTAGGAACAAATTTTTACCCACAAAAAACGTTATTTTAGGCCTTAAATTGACCTTGAAAGGTTTCAAATCCCAATTCTCCAAACTGGGTCTTGCTGCTAAAAATACTCATATAAGTTGATTCCTTCAAGTTTTCCACTTCAAAAGCATCGATATGGATGACAAACTATATAGTGATCCAATCCATATCATATTTCCCCATTTTGGGAGGATTTTGGTTCCCAAAATATTTTATTGAATAAGGTGACATAAATTTTCCTCTACCTTCTTCCTAGAGTACCATTTACCCTTACTTAGAAGTTGTCATTTCAACCTAATCTACCAAAGGTCATGTTTCCCATGTCTTGTAGTTATATACCTCTTCTACAAAATTATATCCTTTGTTGACCCTACCTATGCATCTAGTGCTAAATCCTTTATGGAAGGTAGGACCTCCTCCTTTTCCTGATCCAACATTCAAGGCTCATAGGGTTTTAGAGTTTCCACATTCATCATTGATAAAATGCAGATGTATCGGCCTAAAATATGTATGTAGGAATTATCCCTCACCTTTTCTAGTATCTTTAAAGAACTTTATTGCGAAGCCTTGATTTTCTTATGATGACCTTGTAGCCTCAATATTGTTCAAATGTAACCATACTATGTCTCCCACTTTGAATAACTTCTCTATTTTGTGTTTATCATGCCTATTCGTGTACTTTTATTATGACTTTTTCAATGTTTGTTGTATTTTTAGATGGATTCTCCAAAAATTTCTCTACCCTTAAATCATCCCTGATGAGATCCTCCCTCACTCCTCCTAGTTTTCCATATGAAATATCTAAATTTGATGGTGGAAATTATCTAAAACAATTTCAAATGGGAACTTAAGAGTAGAAGCGTTGACTACTTTATTATAACAGTGTTGTATATATATTATAGTTTCATCCCAAGTCTTGAGATGCTTATGATTGTAACACCTAAAAACCTACACCAAAGTCCTTCTAACTACTTTTTCTTTCCCATTTGTTTATGGATGGAATGTTGTAGACCTATTAAACTTTGTGTCCATCCTCTCCCACAATGCAGTCCAAAATGCACTAACAAATATAGTGTCCCTGTCCAAAATGATGCTCCTTGGTGTCCCAAAGTGCACACAAACTTGTCCAAAGATCAAGTTTATTGCTTCTTACCCACTAGTGCTCTTTTTACAAGGCATGGGAATGCACATATTGTTGAATCTTTCAAATACCACATAAAATGGTCATGTCCCTTCATATTTGTTGGTAAATCTCCCACATAGTCCATGGAAATGCTTTCCCAAGGATGAGTGGGTACAGGTAAGGGATAGTACAGACCCAATTCCCTATTACTAGGCTTACTAATACAACAAATCATACATCATCTTATGAACCTAGCTACATCATCTTGCATTATGGGCCAGTACACCTCTATAGATTGGAAATTATATTTCATACACCAAAATGCCCTGCAATCTTGGAGATGTGAGCCTCTATGATTAGCTGCAATCACTCACCTTTAGGAACACATATCTTGTCCAACCTATAGAGTAACCCATTATGGAGATCGTAGTTAATTGTGTTAACATCATTATCTATATGTATTTGGCCTTGTAATTGTTACACCTCCTTAAAGTCATCATCCTCTATATATACCTCTTTGTATGCATCATGGGTGAAAGGCTCCATATGCATCAAAGTTCCCAACGTTGTGATTTTCAATGTGGGTGACTTTGAAATCATGTTAGAGAACTTGCTTTTGTTTCCCTTCTTATACTTGATAAATATATGATACTATTGTAAAAAACACAGTCCACTTGTAATGCTTAGTTTGTTGTAACTTACTCTGGACTTGCAGATACTATAGTGGCTAGTGATTTGTGTGGATAATTGTCTCCTTTACCACTCCCATAACATACCCACTTGCATCTGTCTCCACTTCAAAGGGTTGTTGCTAGTTCGGAAATGCAACGACTAGTGCTTGACTAATTTTCTTCTTCAACTTCTCAAGGTCCTTCTATTAATCCTTCCCCAATTGGAAAATTTTTCCACTGATTGTTATGGCATGAAGTGGTGAAAATATTTTTGAAAATGAGGCTATGAACATCCTCAAGTACTATGCAGCTACCACTATGAAATTCCTCACCTCGAAAACATTGGTAGGAATTGACCACTTCATGATGGCCTTAATCTTGGTCGGGTTATGTTAAGATCCCCTCCACGAATCACATAACCTAAGTACACCAAATACTATTATGAAAACTCACACTTCTTAAGATTTCCCAACAGTTGGTGCTTCTTCAATGTCCCTAGCACCTTCATAAAATGTGAGATGTTCTCCTCCTAGTTAGTATTGCATACCAATATATCATCCAAATAAACATTAATAAATGAATATAAATATGGGAATAATATATCATTCATTAATCTCATCAATGTTGTTCGTGCATTACAGAGACCAAATGGCAATACTAACCACTCATATAAACCTTTTTTGGTTTTGAAGGTGGTTTTCTAGGTATCTTCTTCTCTTATTTGAACCTATTGATACCCTGATTTTAATCCAACTTGGTTAAGTATCTTTTTTGCTACAACTAGTCCAATAAGTCATCAATCTTATGTTGGGGGTACCTATCCTTGAGCATAATTTCATTTAACACCTTGTACTCAATGCACGTTTTCCATGTTGCATCCTTCTTTGGCACAATTACGATGGATCACCCACAGGGTGAGGTACTTGATTGAATAACACCCTGATCCAACAATTGTTTCAATTGCTTCACTTTGTTTTCTTCTATAAAAAACTACTTATACAACCTGATTCTTGGCAATGGAGGGTGTGCAAATAATTGATCCCATGCTCCATTTCTCTCTTGGGTCGTAGCCTTTTGGGCTCCAGGAACACTCCCTTATATTCCTATAAAAAGTATTCCATTGTTTTCTATGTTCCTTAGTGCACCCTTCTAGTGATGCCTTTACAATCATTGAATCTTCTGCACACCGAATTTCTATTAAAAATAGTAAAACATACTTCTTGCTAGAATTAATTAGTTTCTTAGCTTGGTTAGAAATTATCAATGAAACTTTAAACTTGACCTTATTCATGTTGGTGGTGAAGGATTTGTTGAATGATGTTGTCATTTAGGCCAAAATCATTTCTTGAATTCTCTTAAGATTTGTCTAGATTGCATTGATTTAAGCTCCAATGGTCAATAATCCCTAAGAAGCCCTAGATGCCCCATAATTGATGAGAATTCTAGATGGAAAGGTCATTGTTTTTGGACTTATGATCATCTTCATCTCATTCTTCTCATCATGTCGATTCTGATGGTAGGTGGTACATCTCCTAATTGCTCACAGTTGAGGAGTTACACCTCTTTGAATATTAAAGCCCCATTATTGGTCAAGAAGCCCCAAAATGATATGTCACAAGCAAATTTATTTTTTTAAGAAAATGGGCTTATTCGAATTACTGGTCAAATTCACAAGAAAATACTTATTATTATTCAAGAAAATTAATTTAAATGGAATTAATGGTCAAGAACAAGCTTAATCAATCTTGTTGACAAAGTAGGCCTCCAAATTAAGTGGTTTTTGGTTCCAAGTATTCAAATTTAATTTTCAAATTAGGTTGGCCTCTCTAATTGTGACCCTTCAATACCTATACAAGGAGGCTCATATCCTCCACAAAAAAAAATGTTCGTTGTCTAATATTTTTAAATTCCTTCTACAACCGTGGGTAGTCTCGCAAAACCAAAGAGAAGGTCAATATTTATCTATATTTTGGACTAAGGCTTTTGTTGGGGTTCTATAATCAAGATTAGACACACTCGGTTCTCCCTTGAATAAAATTTTATGTGTTCTAAAGCATCAAATGTTGACCTAATGTGAGTTATATCATAAATCATTTGTGTAAGATCCCTATCCTAGGGTCTACTAACTTCTAATTTCTTCTGAAATTAAATGTGATAAGAGGCGATAACTTACCTACTTACACGGCTTTTAAATAAATAAAATTCACATCATTTACATTATAATCAACATAAATTAAGGTGAATATTTCATTCTAATTAACATTACAAGAGTAGCCTATGGAGGAATACCTGTACCAGTGGCTGATGGAGATACTTTCAGCCTGCTGCTCCTGTTGAATGCTCCTCTTTACAGACCCAACCGGATTTACCTCCCAGCCAACTAGGAAATAATCCCTAACCCAGGAAACCTCCACAGGTTCCCTAACCCTCCGAGCCCAAGTCCAACCAGATGTAGTGTGTGTGTCCAAATGAAAGATCTAGACCAAGATAACAATACTTCCCTCCTCTCAACAACCCAAAAAACCTCCACAGGTTCCTAAAGTCTCCAAAAACACAACAAGTCCAAACAATCACAACCAACCCCCACAATCATAAGCAAGAACCCCCTCCCCCTTTTCTTCCTTCCCCCTTCCCTTTTTATACCCTCCTTCCCTTCTTCATCTCAACCACCTCTCATTAATGTCATTAACTTCTCATCCATCCTTACAATTGACTTCTCTTCTCCCAAGTAAAGCTGGGAGTACAATTGGAAATGTGACATGAATATAAAATTGGGAATTTAATGGGAAAGGACCATGTTTTCTCCCAAGTAAATCTGAAAAGTACATTTGGGAATGTGAGGTGAATATATATATTGATAATTAAATGGAGAGAATTATGTCTTCTCTCGAGTCAATGTGAGAGTACATTGGGGAATGTGAGATGTAATTAAATGGAGAGGACCATGTCTTCTCCTTAGTAAATGTGAGGGTACATTGGGTAATGTGAAATGAATACATATATATATATATATATATATATATATATTGATAATGAGATGGAGAGGACTATGTCTTCTCCCAAGTAGATGTGAGGGTACATTAGGTAATGTGAAATGAATATATATATTGATAATGAGATGGAGAGGACTATGTCTTCCCCCAAGTAAATGTGAGGGTACATTGGGGAATGTGAGATGAATACATATATTTTGAAATAATGGAAGGAGACCATATCCTACTTAATATTCAATTTGAGAAGATAAGTGGGGAATTTGAATAATGGAAATCATGAATTTTATATTAGACCAATATTTCTCAATATTTTCAGATAATGTAAACATTAACAAAATTTGTAGGATAAGATTTAAGTGGGGCATTACATACACCCCTCATTCAAAAAACTTCGTCTCAAACTTAGAAATGAAAAGATGCAAGGAGTTTGAAAGCATAGCAACTAGAGAGAGTTATAGCAATAAAATCTGATAAGTCCGAAAATGACATTTCTTCCCATCAAGAGTCTCCAACTGATCTATGTCCTCCTATCCACCCTGGCCTACTTCCGTTCCCACCCTATCCATCCTCTGCTGCTTTATCAGTGGCAACGGCCATACTAACCACTGATAAAACCGACATGGTGGAAGCGTCGAATACATCGACCTAACTTCCCCAGCAGGCAACTGGCAATCGTCATCACACATCCAGGGGGCGTGTCCATAACTGCCCTCCCACGATTCCAGGTTTCGGAGGATACACGGTGGGAAATACCTCCACCCCTCCTGGAAAACTAGGGTCAATACCCTAATACAGACCACACTACAGAGCTGGTTGGACTTGTCATCGAATAATCCAGGCAGGTCGTCTTGCCACCTGTCATTTGCATTTTACTCGTGTCATAAGAGTGCATATCAAGTAGATACCAAATGTAGTAAAATAATGTACATTATACCTTCCTCATGAGATGTCTCGTCCTTCTCTCTTAGCTATCATATAGTTCTTTTTCCCCTGCGGGTTAGCTCTCATTCATGCATTTATATAACAACAAGACATATAATCATCACATTATTAAGTCTAGTATCCATGTGTCAATCTAGGAATTCTCACTAAGTCATTAATTTAAATAAATCATATCCACTTTGAGCTATATATGAACCAAAATAATTCTGATAAGTTACGCACTAGATAATCCATCACTAAGTGAGTCATACATGTAGTCCATATATCAACCATTTCTATCATCAATATCAAATTTATCAACTGAGTCGTATGAGTGGTTTTATGTGTCAAACCAAATGCATCAATATTACATAATGTTCATAAATGAATAACATGGAAATAGAATCTTAACATAGGTAGCTATCTAAGTCAAAATAGGCATCACAGATGCTCAAAAAGTGAGGGGTAGTCATGACGAATAGTCTCTGCATCCTCCCAGGTAGCAGATCTTGGGCTATACTTGTCCCATTGGACCTTAACTTGGTCCACCGTGCGACATCTGAGCTATCTAACCCTACGGTCCAATATGCATAATGGTTCTACCATTACGGTCCCCATGTCCGAGACCTGTAAGTCCTGCCAATCCAGTTTGTGAGATTCATCAGAAACATAATGTCATAAAACAGACACATGAAAAACATCATGAGTTTTATGTAAATGGGGCGACAGTATAAGACGATAGGCAACTGGTCCAATCTTCTCTTTGATCCTAAAAGGTCCTATGAACCAAGGTGACAATTTTGTCCCCTTCCCAAACTGGATGGTGCTTTTGTTGGGCCGGATACGAATAAAAAATTGGTCCCCTACTTCATAACTGCGATCAATCCTATGTGAATTAGCATAACTCTTTTGTCTATCCTGTGCTTCCTTTAACCTTTGCCGAACCTGCTTAACCTATTCCTCCATTTCTTGAACTAATTCCGGGCCAACTATCACTCGGTCCTCCAACATTTCCCAACTCAACGGCGTCCGTCAAGCTCTTCCATATAGAGCTTGATAAGGAGGCATCCCAATTGAACTGTGATAACAGTTATTATAGGCAAACTCTACCAATGGTAAGTACCTTTCCCACTGAGTTTGATTATCCATGACGTACATCCTAAGCATGTCCTCCAGAACCTGATTTACTCTTTCAGTCTGCCCATCTGTTTCTGGATGATATGTAGTGCTTAGATTTAACTAAGTTCCCAGTGTTGACTGCAAACTTGTCCAAAACCTAGATGTAAATCGGGAGTCTCTATCAGAAATGATATTTGTGGGAAATCCGTGCAGTCGGATAACTTCATTGACAAATACTCGCACCACATCCGTAACATCGTAAGTGTTCCTTACTGGGATGAAATGGGCACTGTTGGTCAATTTATCAACTATAACAAATATAGCATTGTGCCTCTAGGAAGTGAGTGGAAAACCCACCACAAAATCCATGGAAAGTACTTCCCATTTAGATGTAGGGATGTCATGAGGTTGTAGGAGTCCTCCTGGATGGCGATGATCAGCCTTCACTCGCTGACATTCAAGACATTTGGCGACAAACTGGACTATGTCATGCTTCATGCCTGCCCAAAAGAAGAGTTTCCTTGTGTCTGTGTACATCTTCTTTACCCCAGGATGTGCACAATAGAGTGCTCTATGAGACTCTCCGAGGATGGTTTCTCTTATACCCACTTCCTTAGGTACGTACAGTCTCCCTTGGAATCTCAATAGCCCATCTGGTTCAAGGACATATCCTTCAAACTTTGGTTCTATCTGTTTCCCATTCTGGATAGCTGAGATTACTTTTAGATACCAACTATCTTCAAAGAGTTTCTCCAATATCTGCTCCCTTAAATTTACCTTTAAGGCTACTAGGGAGAAATTTTGTGGCCTTCTTCTTAGTGCATCCACCACTACATTCACCTTTCCCTTGATGTATGAGATTTCAAAATCATACTCACTCATGAATTCACCCCATCGCCTTTGTCTAGCGTTCAAATCCCTTTGAGTGAAGAGATGCTTTAGGCTTTGATGATCTATTCTTAACTCAAATCTTCTCCCAATGAGGTAGTGTCTCCATAGCTTCAAGGCTAACATTACTATTGCCAATTCTAAGTCATGGGTAGCATATAACTCTTCATGCTTCTTTAATTTTCTAGAAGCATAAGCTATTACCCTGCCTTCTTGCATCAATACTGCACCCAATCCCTGCGCTGAAGCATCGGTGCAGATAGTGAAGTCTTTTCTCATGTCTGGTACTTGAAGGATCGGTGCACTAGTTAGTAACCTCTTCAGCTCCATGAATGCAATGTCACATTCATTTGTCCATTCATACCTAACCCCCTTTCATTGTAATGTGGTGATGGGTTTTGCAATCCTTGAAAACCCTTCCACAAACCTGCGATAATACCAAGCTAGCCCCATAAAACTACGTACCTCATGGGCATTTTTTGGTACTGGCCAATCCATTATGGCCTTCACCTTTTCCGGGTCAACTGAAATCCCTTCTCCTAAAATGATGTGCCCAAGGTAATGGACTTTCTTTTGAAAGAAGGAACACTTTGATAATTTCCCATACAATTGATTTTCCCTTAAACAAGTCAATACTACCCTTAAGTGCTTTTCAAGCTCCTTTTCATTCTTGGAATATATAAGAATATCATCAAGGAAGACTTGCATGAATTGGTCCAAATACTTCCTGAACATACCATTCATGAGGCTCATGAATACTGTTGGTGCATTGGTTAAACCGAATGGAACAACTACGAACTCATAGTGCCCAAACCGAGTTAGAAATGCAATTTTTGAGATGTCTTCCTCCTTTATCCTCAATTTGTGGTACCCAGATCGTAGATCGATTTTTGAGAAGATCGTTTCCCCCTTCATTTTATCAAATAATTCATCTATTCGAGGTATTGGGTACCTATTCTTTATCGTGGCTCTGTTTAAGTCTCTATAATCTATGCATAGCCGCAAGGAACCATCCTTCTTCTTGACAAAAATTACTGGTGCACCCCAAGGGGAAATACTAGGTCTGATCAATCCCAAGTCTAAGAGCTCCTTTAACTGCATCTGCAACTCATAAAGCTCCGGATTTGTCATCCTATAGGGTGTCTTAGATATTGGTTCTACACCTAGTTTCAGATCAATGGTGAAATCGATCTCTCTTATAGGAGGTAATCCAGGCAATTCCTCTGGAAAAACATCCTTGAATTCTGCCAAAACTAGATGTTGATCCAGGGAAGGTCCTTTCTGGTCACTTACAGTCTTGACCAAATACAGTTTGCAACCTTGTCTGAGACAATGTTTTACCTTCATCATGGATATGAATCGTAGGGACACTCCCCTCTTGATTCCACAAATCTCAATTGGCCTACCTTCATCATCTAAACAAATCACCTTCTTCTTGAAACAATCTACGAAAGCTCGATGAGCTTCTAGCCAGTCCATTCCAACAATTACATCATACGTTCCCAATTCTGTGATGTATGCCTTCAACTTAGTCATACAGACCCCGAGGTTTACCTGACATTGGTCAACACTAGGCCCTACTGCTTGTTTTATTATAGAAGCCATCTCAACTTGTTTAAAGTCATCGTGCTCATAGGCTGCCAACCCACATTTTTCTAATGCAACCGGTGAAATGAAACTATCTGTAGCACCAGATTCAAACAAAATTTTAACTTTTACTTTGTTTATCATGTTAGATACCTATACCAATAGGTTTCATCCTTCATGATTGGCAGGGGAAGTGCCAATATGATCTACTTTGATGACACAAAGATCTCATATTTTGGTAGTGAAAGTATACCCACATTTGGTTGATGCTGCCTTACCTCAGAATGGGTGATCCAACAGCCTAAGTTGGGTCATGCCATGTTTCAATTTTTGTTGTAAATAAGAGAAAGAAACCTGTCCAAACAGCTCAATCTTGGCAGGTAAAGTAGATAGGTAGTGAAAGAAGGTTCCCAACTGTTTAATCTGGGGCCTTGGAAGAAATAAGGGTAGCTTTAGATAGAAAATCAAAAGAAAGC
>APFE030173492.1:782-17754 GCA_000404065.3 Pinus taeda | reverse complement strand
TGTTTCCATTTTCTTTCTTTGGGGCATCAGTTACTGATAATAATGCTTCACTATGCCCTTTGAATTCCTTCAAAATAATTTTTCAAACCAAGCTTACGAAAACATTTAAAAAAATATACACACCTTTTTTCACTTTGTAGGAGCTTGATATTGACTGTGATGTATCTCTGTAATTTTAGATCATCTAGTCCTGAAATTGTGACCTGCGGTAGCCCTCTATGTCCTCTTTCCAATGCCACCAGTCTGACGCCAATTGGATTCTCCAACGAAGGGTTATGCCAAATCTCCCACAGTGACCTGATTATAGACTAATTCAGTAGAGAGAACTTGTACAACGTGCCAAGTGTCCCTATTTTGATATTTTTCCCTAAAAATATATATAAAAGAAACTAAAATCCATCCTCTTTTTGTACCTTCCTATGAAATTTCAATCTGATGCTCAGAGAGAAAGTTATGTTGATTTTCCCCAGGTCACCTATTTTGAATGTAATTCAAGATTTTGCAAAAGGACCAAGTTCCTCAGTTCATATATCCAAAAATATAGCACGAAAAGCTCTAAAGTTCGGACCTGAGATTTAGTGTGATGTCTTCTCAAATGGGTTTTTTTTAGCTTTTGAAACATCGCAAAAACAAAGTTATAGTGAAAATTCCAGGATGAACTGTTTGAAGCAGCGAAACCCTAGAATCCAAAGCTCTGATACCAAATGTTATGAAACCAATTCAAGAAAAGATAGATCAACACCTTAGAATTAAACCTCTTTGAGGGGGAAACCTCCTTTACATTACATAAATGAACAATTCTTTGATGATTCAAATGATAAAACCTCCTTTCTATATATAGGAGTCTAAGGAGTCACAATATAAACCCAGCCGACCTAACAATAATAATATAAAGCCACAAAAATAACAATAGAGGGAGTCTATGGGGCACAGTAATAACAATATGGGGACAATAGGGGCACAACAATATTAATAAGGGGTACAACTACAATAGTAATGGGGTAATCACTAGTATTATAGGGACCCAACAGTTTTGCTCTTATTGAATATGATGAATTGCTTTGAGGGTAGATTTAGAGCTGCATCGTGGCCCTATTTTTGTTATTGATAGGTCACCTTGTGCTCAACATCGATCAGTATCATGTGTCTTTGACTGGTTGGTTTCCCTTAGGTTCGACATTAGCTTTCACTATCACACATTGGGATTCATGCAGTACCTTGATTTCCATTTGAACCTATTGATGGATTCCTCACCTCTGTGTCAGCTTTCATTATTGGTTGGTTTAGAGGATTTCTATCGTGTGCTAGCTACATGTTGTGTATGCTAGAAACATGCTTTGGTTAGGTTACTACATCTTTATTCATCTAATTCCTTCCACATTATTGGCCTACAGGTTACACTCACACTAGATTGATGAAGGATGCCTCAATGCCCTCCTTCTACCAAATCTTTTCCCATCAACTTTAGCTCATTGCTCTAGGTAAAATATCTAGAGTCCATTTGGCAGTAACTTAGGGTTTACAATCATTAGTGGGATATTCCTTCACTATCAACAATCGGAAAAAATCATTATCTCCTTATTGATAGATTCTTCCAAGTGTTTGACTACAACTCATTTATTTTCACTTGTTAGATTGTACTGGGTACCTTGGCTCTCATCATCATTATCGATTAGTAGCCTCGCGTTTGTTAATGGTATACATCAATGACTGGTAATCAAATGATTTCTCACATGGTCTGTTTCAGATCATTTATTCCCATTATGTAGAAATGTACCACAACATTCTGTGAATACCTCTCGTTTGTATCAGAATCTCTTGGTTCACTTTTTAGTTTCTCCTGTTTCTATCGGTTGACACCATCCACGTTATATGTTGCAGTTCCTTACAATGACATCCTATATGTTGCCACCCAAGTTGTGGTGTAGTACCATTTATTCCACCATTTCGAATTGATACCATTTGGGTCAGTTTTATGACTTCACTAATCACCTTCATACTTCAACAACTATTTATATGTGATATTCAGGCATGCACTTTGTTGCTTATGATTAGATGATGCATTATGTATTTTTAGTTCCTTTATACTTGTATGCATATTGGATCCTCTTTTTTCCTTGACATGAAAACATGATTTACTATTTCTGAGCAGGGGTATGCCTGCCTTAGATAACAGTTTCTTTCTGATCTCTTTCGCTGGCTTGGCAAGCTGAATTCTAGTGAACTCCTTCTCAATCTCAACATGATTCCTATATACTTAATACATTCTGGCCATCATGTACCCCTTCTGATCTCATATATTAGGGGGCATCTATTATAACACAGTTTACTACTCTTGGTATATTTGATGCTCTGATTATGGCCTAGGGAAACCCTTCCATCTAAACTTGGTCCAAAATATAAAAAGCAATGTTTTATTTCCTATATGCTACTTTTCACTGTGATAAAATCATGTACACATGGTTCAGCATATACCCAACCTGCGTACATGTGTTAAAAAACTTAAAATAACAAATTTCCTTAATTTCGGGCATAGTCCATAGGTTTTACCTATTACTCACCTCCTATAGCTCATGACCCAATTGTTTCCCAACTGAAAAAAACTAATTTGGAAAAATATAAATAAACCTTCTTGGGAAGGCCTTAAGGGAGAAGAAATGAGATATTGATATTATAGTTGATTTATCCCTAATCGATTCTGATGAAATCCCTGTGCCTTCTACACTCCCAAAAGCTTTAGGAAAACCTTGTTTCCTCTTTTTAGATATCCTTCATCCTCCTTGAGGTATCCTTGTGTATGATGATGGAGGAAGATTGTTGTGGCCAGGAAATAATCGATCTGGAGGATGGTTCCGCTTAGAGCTCGAGGAAGACTCAGGTTGTATTTTTCCATCTTTATTATAGCTTACATCAATAAAGAAATGTTTCTCCAATCCTCATATTAAAATATGTTTATGCATTGATCTATATTTTGATTTGTTTATGAATCTTATATTGATGCATAATTGTTCATTCATTTATACGATCTACCATATATATCATGAATATGCTTTATGTTTGTACTATTTTATATGCTTTGTTTAGATAATTTACAAGTTTCCAAGGCATCAGGAGAGGCAGAGGGTTTTCACCCTATGGGATCTACTGAAACGTAGGACCTCTGGGTAAGGACACTTCTTCCCAACTCAGTAGAATAAGCATTTAGATTGTTTGTCTAATCATTTCTTGTTGTTTTTTTTCCCTCCGCTCTGTTGGGGTTTTTAACCCAAGGCCCTAGGGTGTTCTCACTACAACACTTGTGTATTTTATGCAGTCAGGTATTTCCTTTACAATCATGTGCAGACTAAATGGTGTGAGGTATAATTGGGACTTCACAATAGGGATACCCCTTGTATGTTAGCAGTATCTAGCAGCATCAACATCCTAGTGCTAGAAGAAGACTTAGATGAAAAGTTGAGCTTGTAAATTCTATTTGAATCTATCACATTAAATGGCTACATCCCAAATCATATTCCTAGGGTGTTATTTAAAATCCTTGAATCTTTCTATCCATGTTAAATTCTTATATAACATTCCACATTTTAAGTTTTATGGAAAGGTTCCAACAACCATCCTTGATTATGTTCTTAAATTTGTTCAATTGTTTTCAAGGGGAGTTTATTTTGAAGATATTCTTGCTCGGTTGTTCACCCTCACTTTGGAAGGTCATGGCCAACAATGGTATTGTTATTTACCTATTTCTTCCATCCATTATTTCACAAAACTGGTTAATGAGTTTTGTCGTGTCTCTGACAAGTATGATTTTCAATATGTTCATAATAGAATTGATCATCTTTTTATGGAATCAAATGAATCTTTAGAACAATTTGTTGACTAATTTATTCACTTTTTTTATGAGTTTCCTGATGAAGATGTGTGTTTGGAATCTTTGGATGAGAAATTTTGGTTCCTGGTTAGGATTTCAAGGAAGTATTTTCAACTAGATCCACTAGATGTTCCTTTCCAAGAAGAATATCAAAATTTTTACGAGGAATCTACAAATATTTTTATTCTTATTTTTTCCTCCTTTTTGTGCACCTTGTTTGTTACTATTCAAATTGAGAAATATGATAATCAAATAAATGAATCTAATTCATGAATTATTCCTAATGGATACGAATCTATTGATGAGGAGTTAATTTTCTTCTCTTCTCTTTCTCAAGATGTTGAATCTCCTTGTTCTATCAACCATGCATCTTGTACTTTTGTTAATCAGTCTATCAATCTTGAATCCTTTAAATATGTTGAACCCCTAGAAAAAGACTATCTTGATCATTGTGTTTCTATCAATCTTCATGATTATGCTTGTTCAGGTTTTATGGATGAATCTCTGTTTTCACAGGATGACTTAGGTTTGCAAAAATTTCAATTGGAGTCAAATGTGATCATTGAGGAATTTATTTTAGTTGTATCTACCCCCACCCCTCATACCTTGTGTTAGGTTCTTGGTAGTGAATCAATTAATATAACACAAGGAGATGAAGGTTTTCAAGAAGATGACACGTTATTCATTGATGACTTCTATCAAAAACTTCCTAATCTGTCTAATAGAAATTAACCATTCCATGAATTGAGCAACTCTGATTTGGTCTCTTTTGTTAATTTGAATAATGGAGGTTGTTTAGAGATAGAACTGTCCATGTGTTCAAATTTAGAGTTTACATAATTTGAACATTATGAGTCTTGTGAGGAAGTCAAATCACTTCAATGTACAATAATGGTTATGTTAGGTCATTGCTACCCCAATGAAACTTGTGAATTTGGTCAGATCAAGATTTTCTTCCAAAATTCCATTCTTAGCATTCTTTCATGGGATGTGGACCATTCTTAAGGGATGTCTGATATCTTCATGTTGAATTATTTATCCCTCAATATGGAATCTATGATTATATGTATAAAATCCAATTGATATACCCTTCTTCATGTGAAATTTTTATCTTGAGCTTGGAAACAAGGAGAGTGTTGAATGATGATCAAACTTTTCAAATAGACACCCCTTCCCCCTCACCCTCAGGTCTGATTGAAACACTAGTACTAATATTTTCCATTCTATATGTGATTCACAATATGTTGGCTTATTGGGCCATAAACTAGGCTTGGAAGAGTTATTAGCCAAGCAAATCCGTAGCTACCGACTCTTTTGGCAATAGCCCGCGGAGCACGGACTGAGATCTCACCCGAGGTAGCAGGGGAGGGTTTTGGAACTAGGTTTCCACACCGTTGGGATGTCTTTATGTGGTCTGGAGGGGTCACAAACCATTATGTGTCCTCACGCTACTCTGGACTGTTATTGGGCTTCCGCGAGGATCCGCGTGAGTGTACTTGCACATTAATAGAATTATGATAGATCTAATCTTATTGTTATGGTCTTTAAGAAAACATTTAACTTTCAAACCCAGCGTGTGTAGTTATAAAAAGATATGAATTCACATAACAGATGCAAAAACCAAAGTACAGTAGATCAGCAATATTTCAAAACCAAGTTATCTTTATTAATAACTTCCTTTCAATACAACCTTCCTTTCACCTTGTGCACATAGCTGCAAGGGTCTATGCACACAGCTATGGACTCTCTTAGGTTTCTACGGACATAGCTTGGAATCCTCTATCTACCGACTAACACCCTTGACTCGAACTTATAGACGCAAAACTCTTATTACTTTCACCAACCCATAATACATCAGATCGAATCTAGAACAAAAATAAATGCTTTCTACCCTTAGAGCCTCACTCTATTTATAGAGTCACATGGTCCGTAGACCATGGGTAGACCAACTTACGTTTTATTATTCTATATTATTTTTGGGCAGACAACCCCTTGACTTGACCTATTACATTTCGTGCTCCACGCATGTCAGAGATTTGCAATATTATTTCCCTAACTTCTAGGCTTTAAGCCCCAAAACCATTACGTCCGGCCTTCACTACCCAACACAATATGATTTTGATCTTGCACATTATGTAGATATGTCCATAATCAATTTCTCTTTGCAAGGTTCTCAAGCTGGTTGTTTTCATGATCCTATTGTAGATTGGTTAGAATGATAATACCTACAGATTTCAATGGCTTATAATAAGTACCTTCATTTATTCAACCAAACTTTGTATCATTGTGAGTCAATGAGGTGTTTTTTTGGTGTCTCCTATCTTCATATGTCTCACCTGCATTAGATAGAGTATTCATTTACCTTACACTTTTTTCTTTGAATTCATACCTTTGTCTTTGTGTGTATATGTCTTGGTTGCCTACTTTTTGGATTGCAAATTATGTTTTATTTATTTCAATTGACAGTATCCATTGACTTAAGGGTCAATAACATCTTCTGTGACTGCATTGAAAATTCCATTTTACTTAGTCTCGATCCTCTACCCTTTAACATAGGTTAAGTTGCATTTATTCAACTACATTGTATTATTTTCCTTTTATTTTATTCTCATGATTCTCTTGTCTTGTTTTCCTTATAGGTCATGAATGGAATTTGTTTTGTTGAGATTTGAGATGATTTGTCTAAACTTTTGGAAAGACAAATTATAGTGGCGTGGAACCCTTGGCTAGTATGTGACTTTTATTCTTTAATTAGACCTTTACAAATTTCAAATTTGATGACACCTGGATGGAAAATATGATCCAATCGGTTGGAAAACCATAAGAAGAACCTAACTATCATATCTATTTAGGATATCCATTCCTAGATTAAGTTTGTTTTGCATGGTGTTATCTCACTGATCCAATCAAGTAATGAAGGGAAAGATGAAAACTAATAGTGAGAAATTCAATATCAGATGTATATATATTTGTCTCTGAAGGAACAACCTCTCATGCTCTCAATAAGAGAAGATCCATCTTCCTCCCCAGAAGAATAATAAGTTCTTAAGAACATGTGAACTTATGAAAATAAATAAACTGTGAAAAGAGAAAGGCTTCTTGCACAAAAAGGTAAATCAAGAAACAGTGTCGGGGTACTGAATATGCTCACTAGTAGTGAAGCAATGCTCGTGTTCCTATAGTGACTCTGCCAACATACTGAACATGCATGTTAGAAGTGAAACAACACTAGAGATGAAAAGTAGCACTTGATTATCTTTAACTCGCCATTACTATATTGCCCTCTCCTAGATCGAACCAATTGAGATTTGGAAAGTCTTGTAATATGTTTGAATGAGTAAGGGACTAAATGGAATTATATCTCTAATCAAGTTGAATGGGTAAGATGAGAAAATCCACCAAGTGAATGAATATTTCCTAAAGGACTAAGACTTCATACGTAAAAGTAATATCTAAATAGAGAATATGGAGTTCTTCTAGTGCATCGCCAAGTGATGTCACTAAGACAATGACCCTCCAAAACTTTTTCCCTATTCTATTTTGGAGCCTGCATGAACTATCGTTTCAAGCTATCCTCTATCGCCTTGTTATTTTTTCATGTTTTTCTAAGCATTGATCATCCTTGCAACATTCTTAAGTGTCACTTTTCATCTTAGGTCAAATTTTCTAAGTGTCATCTTCTTATCTTTGGAAGTGCTTCTGTTGTCTTTTTAAATATATGAAAAGCACTAGATTTCTTTGACATAGTTGTTGGCATTATGACTAAAGCATTGTACTTGATAGAAACCTACTCGATAAAGATGTCAACATGATGGTGGAAAAATGAGTATACAGGCCAATGCATATGTGATAGAGAAGTTGGATGAAGGAATATTAGTTTAGAGATAGAGTAAGGCTAAATGTGTTTTTCTAATAAATATACACGGGTCCTATGAACAAAGTTCACATACATACATGGGTATGGTGAAGAAAATTCACTTACAATTTCTGCACCATAGTATTCTCAATACCATGGGTATTTACCATGGTATTGACAGATAGTAGTGATAGAGGAAATGGATATTTGATCCTGTCAAATAATACCATCGAAATAACTATGGAATTTTCCTAAGGTATTGGCTAAAGCCTAAGATATATAAGGAGATGGAGATCAAAGTGCTAAGTGTGCATGTATTGGGTTATTGATGACTAATTTGATATGAAATAACTGTACACCAAGGAGTATGATAACGGACAAGATCTACTAGATATGAAATGACTATGAATAATCTCCCTATGGTTTGATACTTTAGTGATGATGAATTTAAGGTATTTATATGTTATGGTGTATGCTGAGATTTGGGTTTGATAGGTGTTTTGGTGTGCAGTGAATGTTTGACTCAGTAATGACAGATCTATATGCAAGTATGAGTCATAAAAATCATGTACATACATGGATCTAATTTTCAATAGTCGCCTATATATTCTATAGAATAGACAGATTTGTACACGAGTGTGAAGTATAAAAGGGTTGTACATATGCGAAAGTGCTTCATAAGATTCATGTATATCTGCTAGTATTTTTTTTAGTATGAGCTAATGATAATGATTTATCTATTATATTATGTTTTTTGTTGTCTGTCAATAAAGTCTCGTATAATTATCTATGTTTCACAATATTGTCTTGCCTGAGTTGATTATGAAGTAAAGTATTAACTTGTGATGAGGCTGCTAGGTGATGATCTACACTTGGTTCAGTGATGTATTTTAGATTAAGTATCTATTTGGGTGATTGATTTAGTGTTACAGGGATACATATTCAACTATCAATATTTTGATATTTGTACGTCAATATTCTTCAATGGAAATGTGTACATATGTAGGTATGAGTAAGAACAATAGCATATATATTATTACATGTGTTTAGATAGGGTTTGGAGTGACATAATTTGGTTTCAATGATGAACAATATGTGGTATAATATTCTGACTATTGGCTTGATGGGGCCTAACCAAGGTTCAGTGTTAATTAGCCAAACAAATCCCTACACTACTGGCCCTTTCGGCAATAGCCCACAGAGTGTGGAGTGAGGTCTCACCTGAAGCATTATGGGGGGATGTTATAACCAAGTTTCCACACCTTAGAGATGTCTGAGGGGTCGATTTTGTCCAACTCTGAATAGCTTCACGTAGGTCACTTCACACACTATCCTAACCTACAAGACCTTCGTGATCTGTGAGAATCGCCTTTGCACAGCCCTCACCAGGGGTTGAGGTGATTTTGTGCTGCCCAGGCAACGATCTATGCTAATTCCCTAAGTTACACCATGGATCTTACTTATCTTCCTATAACTATTAGATATCTTCATGTAAACAGATACTTTGTCTCATATTATCTTAGCCAACATAATTATATAAGTTCGTGCATATAAATAGTAAAAATGCAATTCATACCCAATATACTCAATGGCAATACATCTTCTTTATTACTTCTCCAAATGGTTACAGACTCGACTCACCCTGTGCACTCAACTATAGAGGTCTCCGCACTCAGCTGTGAACTACTAGGCCTCTATGCACTAAGCTGGAAAGCCTTCTCCTACTCTACGACCCAAGACTCAACTCTACAATTAGATAAGACTCTATTCTTCATCATTCAGTCATGACTATGATTTGGTGATTTACAACTTAGAGCCTCACTCTATTTATACAAGCCCATGGTCTGTGGACCATTGGTAGATCTCTAAATCTAACATTACATTACAAAAGTGACAGCGGACAACCCTATGACTCATTTACAAGTTCTCTCTCTGTGCCCACAAAACGCTGAGTCTTACATCGAATTTAGTCAAAATATGGGCTTTAAGCCCAAAAACGTCCCTTGGGGTATCCTGTGCCCAACAAGCTCCCAACATAAACATAATGACTTGCCCTTGAGTCACTCTGTTAGTGTAGAGATCTTTGCGTGGAGAACTCCCAACTCTATCTGAATTGCAGCAAGATCTATAGTGCAGTGTGAAGCTGCGTGTTGTACCTCCTGTAGCTATTCAGATGGGGTGGCCACCTACGTATGGCTTCAATAGACTACTATTTACTTTTCCTAGGAAGAGTTCGTCATTTAGTTTCACCAACTGCACCACGCCACTATCTCTGATTTCCTTAATAACATACGGTCCCATCCAATGCATTTGGAGCTTCCTCAGGAATTAATCAAACTTGCTGTCATATAACAACACCAAATCGTTTACCTTAAAAGTGTGCAACTTGATATGTCAATCATGGTAGGCCTTTTCGCATTGCTTTTGTACCTGCTGATGGAATCCAATGAAAATTTATTCTTCTTTGAGTTCCTCCAACTACGCGAGCCTCTCCTCCATGGCTCTGTGGTTCATCATACATGTGAGCATTGTTATGCATAGACCAGGCAGGATATACTCCATCAACATTACGACTTCCACTCCATAGACCAGTCTAAAATGCGTATGTCCCATCAATTTCTTACATGTTTACCTATAATCCCATAATATTGTGTGTACGCGCAGGTCCCAATCACTTCTCTATCCATCGCATACTTTTGTTAGTGCAGTCTCCAATACTTTGTTAAGCACTTCTATTGTCCCATTAGCCTGTGGGTGATATGGTCTGATTTCTGATGATACACCTAGAAGTCTTACATTGCGTTGATCATTTTATTCAGGAAATGTGTACTGTGATCGTTCATTAAGATCTTCGGACAACTGAATCATGTTAGTACGTGGTCAAACAGAAACCTTGTGGCCATCATGGCTGTCCAATATTTTACTTGTTGTGCTTGTACCCAACACATCAGGTATTCTGTTGTAGTAATAATATATCTCGTGCTTTTCTTTCCTTGTGGTTTGATAGGTCTTAGAATGTTGATTGCCCACTTCTCAAAGGGCTACAACATCATTTTTGGATTCAAAGGCAACTCATCCATCTACAATGGCTTACCCATTCTTTGACATACATCACATGCCTTGCAATGTGCTTTTGAATCCTGATGAAGGGTTGGCCACCACAACCCTGCACGGAGAACCTTCTGCGCAGTTTCTCTCCCTACATAATAACCTCTCCCCCGACCCCCATGTGCATCTATGAGGATGCTACTTATTTCAAACTCTGGTACATATATTCATAGTATCTCATCATTCCCCATCTTTTATAGGTGCTCCACAATGATAGAAAAATTTTCGTGTGCACCACTAGTTCCTTCTTCTCCTAGAAAGAGTAACCTTTCAACGTAGTTCCAATTGTTAGAAAGTGAATTATATCTTCAAAATGTCAATCTGCTATGCGCATGACAAAAAGTTATGCATCGGGAAGTCCTTCCTCCAAGTTAGTAGGTTCCTCCCCCGTCTCAATGTGCGATAGCTGATCAGGTCCTGTGTTGAGTCATCTAGGCTTCAAAACAACTCAAAATCATATCCTTGGAACAATAAAATCCACCTGCATATGCACCCACCCAACACAAGCTTATTAACCAAGTATTTTAGTGTGGAATGATCTATATATATCTTGAAGTGTCCCCCTAGAAAATAGTGGCGATATTTCTAGAGTGCGTACACCATAGACAGTCCCTTGCGTTCAATGGTGGAATAGTTCTTTTCTACTTTAGATACTCTCCAACTCACAAATGCAATAGGGTGATCCAAGCCCTCTCCACCATCCTGTTTGAGAACTACCCCCAGTGCTATACACGATGTGTCAACATGCACATGGAATTCTTTCTTCCAGTTCAGGAAGACAAGAATTGGCGCAGTAACCATCTTTTCCTTCAATAAATCTAGGCTTTTCTTACAGTCATCATCCCAGTCGAGCATGACATCCTTCCTCAATAGTTTTTCCATTAGCACGGTGATTTGAGTGTAAGTTTTTATAAACTTTTTGCAATACCTCGTAAGTCCCAAGGTAGCATGCAGCTGTTTCACACTGCAAGGTGATTCCAAATTCATAATCATCATGATTTTTGTGGCGTCTACCATCAGCCCTTGTTTGCAAACCAAATGTCCTAATACGTTCCCAAAGGGAATGAGAAACATACACTTCTTGAGGTTAAGCATGATTTGGTATCTTCAGCATGTATCCAACATCAAGCACATGCTCACCACATGGTTCCTAACCAACCCAAATATTGTCTAGTCATCAAAATAGACCTTCAAGAATTTATGAAAATATTCCTTGAAGGCTGCAACAACTACGCACGAAAATATGGTTGGTGCATTCTTCAATCCAAACAGAATTTCAATGTATTTAAATCAACCCTACTCCATCATGAAGGTTGTCTTGCTCCTATTTTTGGGCAGTGGACCCCCCCATAGTGGGTTTTTGTGGCTTAAAGCCCGGTTTTGGGTCAATGTAATGTAAATACACCAGAAAATGTGGGCGCGAAGTGCGAGAGTCTAGGGTAGTCCACCCTAAAATATTGTAATTTAATCTAGAATGTGTTGGCCCACCAATGGTCTGCAAACCATGGGAATGTATAAATAGAGTGAGGCTCTAAGGGTAGAAGTCTATTTTCAGTCTAGATCTTAAGTGATATGGGTTTTTGAATGTGAAATTAGCTCTGAGCCTATAAGTATGAGGTTTGAGTCACAGTAGTAAGAAGAGGCTCTAGAGTTGTGTGCATAGAGGCCTGGTAGAGTCCGCAGCTATGTGCGTAGACCCTTGAAGCTGAGTGCGTAGGGCGGAGTTGGGATTGTAACTAAACAAAGGTCTAATAAAAGATAAGTTGATTATGAAATATTGTGCATCTGCTCGTAGATGTGTGTGTTTATGCTTATGTTATATTGTTACACATCTCTTTACAGTTTATGTTTGTGGGCACTTGTTATGAATATTGAATGATTGATAAAGACTGCTAGGCCCAAAAAATTAAATCAGATCTATAATAATAACACAGTAAGGGTAAAGGATTTAGATAGTGCCTCTTTGCACTCCATACCAGAAGGTCAAATAGCCACACAGAATAGTGCAAGCATGTAGGATTGGTTCACGAACTTCCCAAACCTCATCAAGGCATCACTAAGGTGTGGAAACCTAGTTCGAGCACCTCCCATACTACTTTGGGTGAGACCTCAGTCTGTGCTCCATGGACTATTGTCGGAAGGGTCAATAATTCATGGATTTGTTTGGCTAAATCACTTCTGAACCTGGGTCAGGCCCCAACAAGCCAGCAAATGGTTTCATTGACGGGATCGGGATCTGCCTAAGGGATGTCTAATGTCAGAACATTGGAACTCCATAAAGAAGGAAATTAAAGTGTGTTTGGATCAAAAGCTTCACGAGTTCGTGACATAGAAAAATAGAACTCTACAGGCATCTGAGAAAATATGGATATATCACTACGTATATATGGAAATCCATGAGATCTTTTTCGTGTCCTTATATTATGAACTGTACGAGTGGATTGCGAGGTTAGCTGATAGCTATGGGAGGTACAAGCTCGATCAACAAATAGTATGGACTCTAAAGTTAGTGTGTAGGCTAGAGGCATTAGAAGATAAGATCATGTGGGCCATGGACCATTGGCTTGACTAGATAATAACGGGGATTTATCACTTACTTAGTTCACGGTAGACACGACTGTGAGCTATAGTGAAGCAAAACAATGGTTTCTCAAGGGACCGTGAGGTAGGTACATTAAATCCTTCAATACCTAGATTAAGATGTTGTTATGTGAAAAGTAGGTTATGCGAATACATTGATGTTTGGAATGACACGGAGCGAAAATATCTACAAAGTTATCGAAGGATTAGGAAACAGTTGCTTAATTTCACCTTTGCAAGAGAGCGAGGAGGAGCGCACTTGGGTTTCTCTGAGAAGTGCAATCAGTTTGATAAGGCAACACATTCTGCAGTTATCACCTCCACTTACGCCATCACCCACTTCACCTACTTCACCCCCATCTTCAACCACCCCACCTCCACCAAACTTGCAGTTCAGCATGGTGAGCATGATCAAGCTACCCATATTCAGAGGAGTAGGGAATGAGGATTCAGACCAGTTCTGATTCATGGTAAGAGTAGTGTGGGAAGCACATGGGGTCCCTAATGACAGCATTAAGAAGGCCACATTAGTGAGCGCTCTGCAAGATCGCATGTTGACATGGTATAACAAGCACTTGAATGATCACCCAAATGTAGGAATAGTGGTGATCCAGAATGCACTGAATAGAGAATTTAGCCAGCAAAAATTAGAGACATAATCAATCATTGAATTTAAAGAGATCATGAAGCTTCTAGGTGAGACCCCCTGGGATCTAGGTCAGAGACTGAAAAATATGATCTGCGAGGCTAATATGACGCTAACGAATGTGTAGCACCATGCCTGGATTGTGGCATCTTTGGTACCACACCTGAGGACGACGCTATCACAATAGAAGCTTTCAACCTAGGTAGAAGCATTGGAAGTGGCAATGAGGTTGCATGAAACGCTGATATAGGATCTGAGATTGGGAGTCAAACAAATTGATGTGCAAGTATAGAATCTATGCTTAGAGATGTAGAGTTTGAAACATGATAGGGTGCCATGGTGAAAGGAACGCGAAGAAGTATGGTGCATAAAATGCGAAGACCAGGGCCAAAACAAGGATCATTATCCAGTATTCACGAACTACTTGGCAATAGGGGGACCAATGCTATTGAGACCAGAAGCATAAGTAGGGCCAAGTGTGGCACCCGCGCTATGGTGCATGACCTGTTAGTGGGAGGAAAGAACGTGACGAACAACTGTCATTTGTTGCAAAAGTATACATAGACCCCCCAGCAAGTGTTTTGTCATTTTTGTAGATTGGTGGGCAGGGATGAGCATACTTGTCGCAGCTACGAGTTAATGAAGGAGCTGACCCAAGCATATAGAATGCAAACAAAAACACGAGGCTTCGACCCAGCCATGGGGATGGTGCGCGCTAGATTTTACGGTCGAGGTCGAGGACGAGGAGGAATGGGGCTAGGAAGGGGCATGGATAGTTAATATGCTATAATTGTGGAGGACCAAGGCACTAAGCTCGCGATTGTACCAACCTAACAAGAATATCTTGTTTGTACTATGAGCATTTTGATCATGAAATGGTAGATTGTCCTATGTCGATCGCACAAATGCATGAGAAAGGGGTACTATAGCCTAATCGAGCTTAGAATATGCAAATGATGAGGTCTGAACCACGCAAAGAAGACCCCAACATGAAAATGGTGCTCAAAAGCAGCGCAACGACAAGGGAAGATAAGGGGAAGTAGCCCGAAGAAGAAACATGGGTTTGCAAGTCTCCTACAAAGGAAGCTTAGTTTGACTTGGAACACACCAAGGAGATGTTTATGAAAGCTAAGAAGAGCTTTGTGGAAGCCTCTACTACAGGTAGTAAGGATCAACCAGAGATAGGGATGGATCCTTCTATGCTAACTACCCTCTTAGAGACATGCATGAAATTTCTGCGTGATAATAAGGTGGTTAAAGCACTACAGAAGTTGATAACTAGGTGTGTAGGGTTAGGGGAACCGCACATAGTCTGGAAGCTAGGACAGCATGCATTATGCACCGGGAGGGAAATGAGATTAACGGCACAGATTGACGAATATGAGATGGATTAGGTAATCCTTGACTTGGGTTCGGATGTGAATGTGTTACGAAAGAAAACATGCGAATGCATTAGTAGGCTCGTATTGCAATGGTCCCCAATTCAATTGCAAATAGTGAACCAACAAAAGATTTTTCCCATGGGGAGGTTGCAAGGGGTAACAATGGATATCGAAGGCTTGAGCACACAAATGGACTTTGAAGTAATATAGATTGTTGATGACAGCAATCCTTATCCCACATTTCTAGGAATCGACTAGGCCACTGATATAAATGGAGTCATCAACCTGAAGAAGTGAATATGGTATTCAAGAAAAATTCTCTACGTGTAGTAGTTCCACTAGATCCAGCCGAAGGAGAGCATTAAACTGAACCTGTGTGCAACGATGACAACGATGATGAGCTAGATTGTATTTACTAGATAATGGCACAAGACCAGGATTTGGTGAACCCGACAGCAAATGGGAGAATCTCACGGGAGTGCAATAGTTCCTGTACTTCGGATTCATATGAAGAAATAGAACACTGGTAAAACCAGTTGCATGAAGTAACAATGTTGCATTACAACATGATGATTAGATCATTGTGTTGCATGATGACTAAAGCAAGGGAACTACCAACATATGATGGGGTAACAAAAGTGGATGCATTGTTAGACAAAATTGAAATTGAAGTACCGGGACAGCAGCAGTGTGGTGCGCTAGAATGGGCGTTGTGTGCAACACCCGCACGATGGGGGAATACACATCAGAAGACTATGGGGAACTAGCACGAATGTAGAAGATGGATGTGCTTATGGTGTAGAAGTCCCCAGTGTCAAACGTGAGTTGGGCAGTGAAGACAAAGTAGTTTGCACGCTCACCTGTGTCGATGGGTGCAAACAAGTGTTGTGTAACCATACCCCAGACTAAGGATCGAAAATCAGAACTCGACGCAGGGAATGCAATGTATGCCACAAAAATTCCACATCAATGTAGGTTTTAACCCTGTACAGAAATTTCCTGCATACGAATTCTAAAACAAAGAAAATAAACAATGCCAGAGCATAACACATAAAACACATATGCACAGAGATTTTCCCCTGGATCCCAAAACCGGGACTACCAGCTTGATTTTTCATTATATTCCTTCATGTTACATACATATTATACATGCCGAGCATCCAATACCATGGACCGAAAAACCATCGCGTCCAAAACCATGGACCGAAAACCATAGGTAGGTTTGCCCAACCTAATATACGGTCCAAAAAAAAAATTCCTGGGGCACTGCCTCGGACCCCGTAGAGGGGGGCTACCCACCCCACTCTAACCCCCCGTTCACTACGTGGGTTAGTCATGGAAAGAATATAACACAACCCAACATGGGCAGCACCCTAGGAAAATTGTTTGTGGACCCTATATTAGGTTGGGCGAACCTAACTATGGTTTTTGGTCCATGGTTTTGGACACGATGGTTTTTTGGTCCATGGTATTGGATGCTTCGGCATGTATAAATATGTATTGTAACATTGAAAGGAATATAATGAAAAATCAAG
>APFE030173487.1:0-19620 GCA_000404065.3 Pinus taeda | reverse complement strand
GATTGGGTTGCAAATAATCCATATCTTGTTGTGAGGGAGTGTTGAAAATGCAACAAGATGATGGAGCTTAGTGAAAAGAAGTCGCCTTCACTAAGTGGGCCCGCAGACTATTTTTGGCGTAAAGTCTATTTTTAGACATATGGATCATGGTCTATGAGTTGCAGGATGTTGTTTATGGATGATTGGTCATGTTGGTAAAAATAGATGGAATTCTGTTTTTAGACAACAGTGGAGGCACTGCTCAGTCTAAATTTAGATCAGTCAAATATTATTAGCTCATAATAATATTTGGACTATAAACTTTATCTTATCCTCTTGGAGCACTTCAGTTCGAGCTACAGATGTGGCACATGCAGTTGGAAGAAGGAAATATGATTTTCCTAATGTTTAGTTGAGTTGTTACATGCGGGACTTCAATTAGAACTCAAGAGATTGAGTTTGGTGGAGTTGACAGTGGAGTTGATGGAGTTGTGTTCAGTTTGACTCAGTTGAACTAGTTGTATCTAGTCTAACTGCAATTAGACTAAGTGATGAGTGTTGTGAATTAGTTATTAATTAATTCACTAATTATTAACTCTTAAAGAAACTGAAGAATACATCAGTTAACTTAGTGCATGTTCAGTTCAGTGGAGACAAGTGTTAGAGGTTGAGATTGCTATCAGTTGTGACTATAGTTGTGCATGAGATTTTGCACAATCAGTGGGATTGAGTTGCCAATGAAGATTGCACAGTATATGCCCAGTGAAATAGCTTGTGCTCACATGATTTTCACATGGCATTGTGCAATAGAGGCAGGCAAAGCAGTGGAGGAGATTTGAACTTGTGACTTGTTCGGATTTGAGCTAGTTTTGTGTGTAACAGGTGGAGCTAGTACTGATTACTTGCGAGGAGTATTGTACCATGTTTGTTACATGTTCTCAATCAATATAATATATAGATATTTTGGGGTTTTTAGCGAGATGTTTTCCCCGGGATACATACTGTGTTGATATATGTGTTTGATGCTTCTATGTGCGCATGTTTATGTTTCTGCTTCTGCAAAATTGATGATCAATGGTAGATGAGATTATGTATTATGCATGTATTCCGCAATAGTGTGTAATTAGGATAATCTCGGTTGAATAAGTGTCATATTATTCATAAAATTTCTATAGCCTGGATTGCTTCCCCTTCATATTGCCTGAACGTTTTTTTAATATTTTCTGATTCTTGGTTGTTTACGTTTGTCTCCTGGGTCATAAGGATATCTGGGTTCTCTTTTGTCAAAGTATCTCTTGTTGCATTTTCCTTAACAGGTGAGCCCATTCCTCTGTAGTTGCAGGAGACTATTATAGTTATTTACTTATTGGGTGGTGCATGGCTCCTTTCCCCTTATGTTGGATTTTCTCCATATTCCCTGTACTTTTTCCTAAATAAGTGTCCATGGGCTGTTGTGTTCCTAGGGCCATTTCTTTTGTTGTTGCTTCATCCCTTACTTCTTTATTCTTCTTTCTTCCAACTTTTTTTTTGGTTTTCTACATTTGGGAATGCTTCTTTAGCTTGTTTTCTGGTTAATATCATGTTTACTGATGGAGGGGGAGAGAGGTGAATTGAGTCTCTGGGGGAGAGGGGGGACCACTAGGTGATTGGAGAGCGCGGGGTTCTAGATCTAGATCTAGATCTAGATCTAGATCTAGCTTTGGCTCCAAGGGATGGGGGGTCTGATATCAATAGAGGATCAAAGGGGTTTTGGCTAGCTAAGTTTGCCTTTGGCGAGAGGGAGAGGGCTTCAGTAGATTGTGAGGGCTGAGAGGAGAGCTGGACTAGTTGTTTGTTGGCTATCTTCTTTTGTTTGACATGTTCCCATTTATTTTCCGAATCCTCAATCTTTTCATTTTCATTTTCTCTATTTTTTGTACATCTATTTGCAAAATGACCGTATTCATGACATACCTTACATTTGAAGGGGATTTGCTCATAGTCCAGTTGTTGTATGTGCGTCCACTGATCCACTTTTATTTTGATAGCTTCAGGGATACCTCTTCCTAGATCCACTTCCATGCAAATTCGGGTGCATGCATGCATGTTTTCTTTAGGCTCACATCTGTCTATGTATTTCCCATCATAGTTAACTATTCTACGAAATGACTTTTATTACAATACAAAATCAACTTTATTACAATACGTAATATATGTAATAATCTTAATAGGAGTATATTGCTAAGTATTGCGTGATCAAAAGTGACTCCAAACATGTATACATCTAGTAGTGTAGATGGTATGCTATATGTTGATAGATGAGAACACCCCACAAGTATCATGTCTCATAACATCAATATTAATGAAATTCAATTTTAAAAAATGACAATATTATTGTAATAAGGTGCCACATACTAAACCATGTTTATCATTGTTATTCATATAGTCTTATATAAAATTATACACAATAACATTATATATTCTCTCAAGAATCATATACATTTTAAAAAGACTACATTGGATGTGATATTCACCACTCTTAAGGGATGACTCTATAATTTCTAACATTCCTCATAATAAGTAACATGCTAATTATAAATCTAATTGATAAATATTGAGCCATAAAATTGCTTAAACTTTTTTTTGTACTCAAAGGAAAATCAATTAAACTTTTCTAAAAAACATGATATACATATAACATAAAATAAAAATTATCCAAAATACTTTAAAATTTTATCAAATAAATAGATAATTTTTATAACAAAAATTTAAAAACATAATAGTAATCCCCAAATATTAAAATTCCTTAAATCAAGTCATATATTTAATCTGGCTTAATTCTCACTCATCTCATGAGAAAACCAAATTCAACTGCCCTCAAAAAATAAGATAACACATATGGTGACGAATAAAGATTATTAAAAAAAAAACTTCTTTTCCACCAACTTTTTTATCAACAAATTTGATAAAATGCCTAATCCTTCCACGTGGCAAAGTTTCAAAAGTTTAATACCCAAAATTTAATAATTCTTTAATTTATATAAAACCTCAAAACTATAAGAATCTCATTTCCTTTGTTTAACATTTTCTTTAAATTAATACATTTAACTTCAACAAACCCCAACAAAATGAAGCTTAGAACATCGATTGGCACGGACCAGTAAAAGTCGGCTCGGACCAGTAAAGCGGATATATATAGAAACTACACATCTTCGATTACCATCATAAAGTTTTACTTTCTATCATTTCTCTATAGAAACTACACATCTTCGATTACCATCATAAAGTTTTACTTTCTATCATTTCTCTCGAGTGCATATAAGTGGAGAGAACCTATAGCTCTCTGAAGTCTGGATCAAAACCTGCGCAGCTTTCATAGAATTTTTTCTTAATTCCTGACGTAGATTTCCTGCACTGCGCTGTCTCGCGGAGTGTTTGCTCGCATTCTTTTAAATATTTCAGAATGATGCAGACAGATCCCACGGCAGAACCCGCGATCGATTCCCAGCAGCAACAACATCAAGAACAATTGATGATGCCCCTACATCCCGAAGCTAGGTTTTGGCCCCAGCAACCGCAACCGCAACCGCAACCGCAACCTCAGGTTATGGTGCAGCAATCCTCGCAACAAGTGAACTCCACAGACGAGATTAGGACCCTCTGGATCGGGGGTTTGCAGCATTGGATGGATGAGAATTATCTGCAGCAATGTTTTGCTTCTACCCAGGACCTTCTTTCCCTTAAGATCATTCGCAATAAGCAGACTGGACTTTCAGAGGGTTATGGCTTCTTGGATTTTGTAAGCAATGCAGCAGCCCAGATGGTTCTCCAAAATTACAATGGTGTACAGATGCCCTGGGCTGAACAATTTTACAAGCTAAATTGGGCAACAAATACTGGTGGAGAAAATCGTTCTGAAGATTTTACTATATTCGTGGGAGATTTGGCATCTGATGACACAGATGAGCTGCTGCGAGAGACCTTCAGAGCCAGATACCCATCTGTAAAAGGAGCAAAGGTCATTACTGATAGTCTTACAGGCCGTTCAAAAGGATATGGGTTTGTAACATTTGGGGATGTGAATGAGCAGGCTAGTGCTATAACAGAAATGAATGGAATATTTTGTTCCTCCAGACCTATGCGAATAGCTCCTGCCATAAAAAAGCAGACGATTGTTTATCAGCAACCCTATCCTCCTCAAGTGGTCGAGTTGGACCAAGAGAATGATCCAAACAATACTACTCTTTTTGTTGGTGGCTTACATCCCAATGTGACCGTGGAAATGCTGATGGAGACATTTGGCCACTATGGTGAGCTTGTGCATGCAAAGATACCTTTCGGCAAGCGGTGTGGATTTGTCAAGTTTAGCAATAGGGCATCTGCAGAGTTAGCATTGCAAATGTTACATGGTACAGTTCTTGGTCAGAGACCAATTCGGCTTTCTTGGGGAAGAAATAAACAAGTGCAGCGTGGAGGGTCTTTTCAAACACAGCAACCAGATCCAAATCAATGGAATGGGGCAGATTATGGTGATGGACAAGGATACAATGCTGGTTATGGTTATGTCTCAGCACAGCCTCAACAAACAAATCCAAATCCATGGAGTGGGATTTATTATGGTGGTCTCCAAGGATCCAATGCTGATTATAGTTATGCCACACAACCATATAATGCTGGTTATGCTTATGCCACGCAACCTCAAGACCCAGATATGTTCATTAATATCGCTCCAAATGCAAACTATCAGCAGCATCCACAGTAACTTAGTTTCGGTTAAAGCAGCAACAGGGCATCTGCACAGTTAGGATTGCAAATGTTACATGGTACAGGTCTTGGTCAGAGACCAATTCGGCTTTCTTGGGGAAGAAATAAACAAGTGCAGCGTGCAGGTCTTTTCAAACACAGCAACCAGATCCAAATCAATGGAATGGGGCATATTATGGTGATGGACAAGGATACAATGCTGGTTATGGTTATGTCACACAGCCTCAACAAACAAATCCAAATCCATGGAGCGAGATTTATTAGGGTGGTTTCCAAGGATCCAACGCTGATTATAGTTATTCCACACAACCAAATAATGCTGCTTATGCTTATGCCACACAACCTCAAGACCCAAATATGTTCATTAATATGGCTCCAAATGCAAACTATCAGCGGCATCCACAGCAAATTAGTTTCAGTTACAACAGCCACAGTAAATTAGTTAGATTTTTCAGTAAACTAGTTTCAGTTACAGCAGCCACAGTCAATTCGTTATAGATTTTTTCTGGTCATTGTTTTTTATTTTTCAATCGGCTATTTCTAAATAATAAATTTAGTATTTTTAATATTAACAAAAAAATATTTGATCATGGTATATGGTTATCGAATTTTTTGTTCTTTTATATCCTATATGGTTATTGAGTTTCACTTTTCTTTTTTTCTTTTTTTGGATATGTATTTCAGTTATGGAGAAAAATATCTAATAAAAAGTATTTGTATTTTTAATAAGTTAGGGAGAAAAATATTTAATAAAAGGTATTTGTATTTTTAATAGTTGAAGTTGAAAGTTCTTTGCAATAGTTTAAACTGATTAAGATTAAATAACTTTACTATTATGAGCATTTGAATAAAAAAAATCAACTAAAAACAGTAAGTTGGTAGAGATTGATATCAGCCCTTATAAATAACGTTTTATAAAACTTCATATCACCCCTTTTAGGAATAACAATTCACTCTGGTCACTAAATTTTCTAGGGCATCATAGTTACAAAATTTTCATATGTATTGTTACTTTTTAAAGACATGAATTAACACTAATTTGTAGAGCTTTATTTTAGAGATAGTTGAATTCTCCATGTCATGTATATAAAATTTCATTGTTTAGCACTTTGAAACTATGCTAAAACTTCTTGCCTTATAAGGCTTTGAAGTTGTAACACACAAGTTGTGAGACACTATAGCACGACTACATATGGTGTCAATGTTTGAAATGGAATTTTGATGATGTTGTTAAAATCAAACATAGTATGTTTAACAAAGCTTTATCTCATGAGTGCATTTGGCCCCTGGGGCCATAATTGTGCTTACTAGTGTTGAAAAGTGTAACTAGGTTCAGTCTTTATAATGACGTGTAATTATGATTTTATGTAAATTGATGAAAAGAAGAAAAATAAAATTATTTTTGTAATGCTTGAATCATGGGTTTCATGATCAAGGAATTTTATTTTTAGTAGAAGCTTCCATTGCGAGCTATTAGGTTTTGTCATAAAGTCTATGAGTCAATGTAAGTATTGAAGACCCATTTGGGTATGTTACACATCGTAAAAGCAAATTTGATTATGTCATAAACCCTTCATGAACTTGACACAAGTTTCTCCTCATTTCGGGCTTCAAAAGAAGAAAAAGGATGCTCCTTCAAAGACAAGTCGACTTATTTGATGGACAAAACACTATATATAGGCAGATTGGCTTTCATTTGGATTAAATTTTGCTCAAGGCAATCTAAGTGAGAAAAAGTGTGAAGATCACAAAAGGAGAAGTCTTATTATCAGAGGAGGAAGATAATCGAGTTCATTTGGATTTGTTTTTGGGCAAAAACCTTCAACATGTGTGAGATTATAGTATTTTCTATTGCAGAAAGGGCCAAAGTACTATAGTCATCTTAAGAATGTGGAATTGGCAAGGAATCAAGTGAATCCTCAAGCTGAGTTGAGGAAGTATAGTTTCCATCAAGCGAAGAAGGTTGAAGGTCAACGTTTCTCAAGGAATGAATCTAGGGTTTCTAAAGAAGGGCCAAAAAGTGCATATCTGAGCCAAGGAGCGAAATTTGAAGTCTAGGGAGGGAAGTGGGAGGAGGAAGAAGTTTGACTATCATTATTTCAGGGAAGAAGAAGTTAAACAAGGGAGTAAAAAGAAGTAAAAAGCATTCACAATTAATTATCATATGATGGGTTGCAAGTGGTCACAAATATGATAAAAAACTATTTATGTGGGTTTGCTCGTATAGTTGAGTTAAAGATGATATATATGTGTGTGTGTGTGTGTTTCATGCAATATTTGAAAAGAGATATGCATTTACTAGATTTGTTCACTATTCTATATGTGTGTGTGTGTTGGATTATGAAGGATCATTGTATTATGATTTTCATAGTTGATGTAATTGGGAAACATGGTGAGTTGCAATACATTGATTGCATGTACAAGCATGCACACAATTGAATGTTTGGATGTAAGAACAAAACTCTTTGTGAATCTACAAGGTTCATTGATATATATATTTGTATATCAACATGATATATCACAAGTTATAGCGTTGTAGAAAAGTTGTACATTTGCCTATATATTTGTTTGTGCAATTGGAAATTTAAAACCCTTTGTCGTGTAAAAATATCAAAAGAATTGTTGTAGGAGAAAAACGGATTTTTTATTTAAATTTTCCTTCTTAAAATACATGTCAATTTAAGGGAAATGCACTAGTGTTGAATTTTGTATTATGGGATGATGGATATGTATGTTATTGAGTAATGCATTACTTAATATTAGATATGTTTTCCTCAAGGAGAAAATGTATGCTCAAAATGGAAATTATGTTTTTTTATTATATGAAAACAGGCCATTGAGGAAAATACATACTCTAGAGTGAATAATGTAAGTCGTGTTAGGATTTGCATGATAACTTCTTGAAATCATAATGATAGTTAAATTTCATATATTTAGATGAATTATAAACATTAGCATGCTATCCCTATGAAATTTCATACAAACAAGGCATTGTAGAAAATGTGTGTCCTGTTAGGGAAAATATACACCCGCAAGTGAATGCATGTAATGATTTTTGTACTTGTTAGGGGAGGATATGCACACGTTGTTAAGGATAAATGCATACATTCACTATAGAAATGCATGCCCTTGACACAATGTGCTAACCTATAATGATGTAAGCCCTAATTGATTCTTCCATAGCCACATAAATGGCCTTCATGGGAAGAAGATTGAAAATAAATGGTAATCCATTATGAGATGATGATGTTGGTATGGCATGGCTTATAATGAATTGCCTTGTAAATGAAAAAGAATACATAAAAATGCATACATAAAATGTATGAAAATAGGTCATATTGAAACATGTTTTTCCTATGAAGAAAAATTCATTCATCGTGTTGATAATTTGATACTAACCTTATGAAATTACATGAAAATAGGGCATGATAAATTTTAGAAATCATAATGTTAGTTAAAGTTCAAATCTTTAGATTAATTATGAACATTATGCACATTATCGTTATGGAATTACATGAAGTCAAGGCATTGTAGAAAATGCATGCCCTGTTAGGGAAAAATGTATACCGTCAAGTGAAAATACATGTTAAATGCATGTAATGATTTTTATACATGTTAAGGTAGAATATGCACCCTTTGCTAAGGATAAATGCATACCTACACTATAGAAATGCATGACCTTGACACAATGTGCAAACCTGCAATCATGCAAGCCCTAATTGATTCTTCCTTAGCCATATGAATGGCCTACATGGAAAGAAGATTGAGAATAAATGGTAATCCATTATGAGATGATGATGTTGGTATGGCATGGCTTAGAATGAACAACCTTGTAAATGCAAAAGAATGCATACATAAAATGCCTGAAAATAGGACATGTTGAAAAATGTTATTCTGTGAAGAAAAATGCATTCCTTGTATTGGTAATTTGATATTGACCTTATGAAATTACATGAAAATAGTGCATTGAGGAAAATGAATTCCTCAAGTTTAAAATTCATACCTAAAATTGAAAATGCATGATAAATCATTTGGATTGCATTTTTACATAATGAGGAATACCCACATCTTAATGACAAATTCATGCTCGCGCTATAAAAATGCATGCCCTTGACATGCTTTGCAACTCTATGACGACACAGACCCTAAATGGTTCTTCCTTAGCCCATATATACGAAACCCTTAATTTTTTTTTCCTAGTCCAAAAGTATTGCTACATTTATAAATTCAAAATGCTTTAAAAGTTACTTGAAGTTGAGTTATACACATACGTACCACCATTCTCGGCTTGTTTTAAAGATGTTTGGTTAAAACATTTGTGGTGAGTCCACATGGTATTTTGTGATTTTATCCTTGTTACATATTGTTGGATGGTACCTCAACAACCCTTAACTAGGACAAGTATTTAGGGACTTTCTATAGTTACAACCTTGATTGTGGTTGCATGATATCTTATGAAGGATTTGGGAAATTATTATTCATAATTTGTTTTATTTATGTGCCATATATTGTAAACCCTCGTTTAGGGGTTTTGTGTTTAATTGTTTTTTTTTGTGCATAAACTTTATTTACTATGTGGATATTTGTGGCTCATGGCTAAATGTTGCATTATTATGCATCCAGTTATGAATTTCATTCTATGGAAAAATAATCCAAGGGGTAAATTCTCGGGTATAGGTACAAGTGGTGGTATTGTTGGAGTAATTAGTTAAAAGAGGAAAAATTGTATATCTATTGATCTCAGAGGGCCACTAGGCATAGTTATGCCTAACTGGCAGCCTAATTTGGCGAGTTGTGGGTTGGTATGGAGACAAAGACTCCAACAATGAGCTAGGATGGGATGTACATGCATTAAATCAAATTTCAGGTTCAAAAAATATGGATTGATTGGAAAATTTTAGCAACAATTTGCTAAAATCATGTCAACAGAAATATTCAAGAAGAAAAACAAGTAATTTTGTCAATTACTAGGCATTTCCCCATCAATTCACTATGAAATTTGTTGTTGTAGGTTAGGGTTGTAGGGGAGATGGAACTGTCGGTGAGAGTTCTATTAAAAAATTGCAAATGTATTCTCTGTCTGTTCACAAAGTAATTTTTTTGTGAGAGGGTAGAGTTCTAGAAGGGGTGGAACCGAAGGAAATGGCATGGAAACTAACCTAGTAGGGTGTTGTGAGATGAGTCCAGTGGCAAAACTAGGGTCATTTGATCAAGATGATGGTGATTGTTGATCTCATGAGGTGCGAAACGTGGGGTTAACCACCAAACAATTTATAATACAATATGAGATCTCAGTCATTGAACTGAGAATATTTGGACCATTAAATCTCATCAAGTCCATAGGTCATCATTAAATATCGTGCAAGTTACAACCCAATATGAGAATTTGTATCTAATGAGGCTCATCAGTAGGTACATCATAAGGGTCATAATGTCATCCTCTATGTTTAGAACTACCTCTTTCTCACATTTATTTACAATTTTGGTTATACTATGCTTAGTGAGGGGTAAAAGACCTTTTGTTATGTCATGTGGCATAATATGGTTTAAATGTAGGAAATAAAGCATTTTTGAGATGATTTCAATGAGGAGCTAGGAGTAGACATCAGGGAGAGGTTCCAGGAGGTTGTCCACCTCTCTTCAGATTGTGGTCATTGGTAGCCAAGCAAGATGAGGTCATTGTCATCCAAGCAATTGCAGTTAAAGAAGATCAATATCCACCCTTCTCAAGTCTTGGGAGACAAGCATTCCTATTTTCTAGGGAGATGCTAGTAGCTACCCTCTTGTATACATAAACATGCAAAAGAGCTCATTAGGATTCAAACTTTGTTTTCAACTAGGAAGCTATCGAGCTTGGGAACTTGATAATGCTATTTTTTACTGCTATGTGATGTATTTGACATTGAAGCAATGATAATGTGAAGTTTCTTATTAGTTAATCACTGAGTTAGTTCCAGAGGGTTGAGACTCTTGGGTTTGGGTCCAACCCCAGTGGCTTGGGTCCCCATTATGTATTGGTATTTCTTTTCTAGCTTAGAGTGCTTATTAGTTTTATGCATTTCATTAGAACATAACCCCTCAAAAATATTATGATTGCAACCTCCATCTCATTTCTCTCATGGGAGCATGAATGGAAGAATCTACAAGCACAATCCAAAAATACTATGTTTATGATTTATGGGAAGAAGTTCTATGTTAGTCATCTTGTTTTGCATATGCTTGTTGTATCTTAGGAGTTCATTTATTGACTAGATTAGAGCTTTTGGCATATATTAGATGGAATTTAAATTCAACTCAGCTTTTCCACTATTAGTTGTTTCATTTTGTCAATGATAAAAGAGTATGTGCATGTGATGTTGCAGGGTTGTTTGGATTTATAGGCAAGGGGCCTTTCACCATCTCCATATTGGACTTCTTCACCCTCTTTGATGAATCCCAAATTTTGTTCTTGAGATCATTCCCTTAGGTCACCGTGAGCAACTCTCCTAGTTCAAAACATTCCTTGCTATAGTTTTGAGTTTGGCTAGGGGTGTTAGCCACCTTTTATCCAGCTACCCCAACCTCCATCCATGTTACCATCCCTTGAACTCATCATTCCTACCTCCTAACCTTCTCGGTGACCTTCCTGTAGCAATACAGAGCACCTATAGTAGCTTCTTGTAGCATACCTGTAGTAGCCTGTTTCACCATCTATTTTGACCTGTGATGAAATTTTGACTTAGTTTAGAAGTAGGTTGGCCCCAGCTATGACTCCATGATTAAGGGTAGCATCTAAGCCATTCCAACCATCTTTTTCCTTCACTGCAAAATAGAATAACATTAGTTTCTTCATCCAAATTTTAGCACAAATAGAACATTGATTTATATGCAAGTGTGAGCTACATAGATTATGCATGGAATCTTGAGTTATGATTCTATAGGATAGTTTCCTATCTACAAGTATATTTGGTATTAATATGGTTGATTGCAAGATAATGTAGTTCCCTTTTTGCAAGTAGTGTAGCTCTTGTCATTTCATAAATTGATTCAATAGAATTTACAAGTTAATAGCATTTACAAGTTGAGGTTTAAAAAACATCTTCCTTTTAATCATTAGAGCAAGCTTCTGAATTGCACCTTCATTAGTTAGTTTCCTTCTAATTCAGTACAAATAATGGTATTGGAGCACTATTGATCAAATGTCCTAGTTTAGGGTGGGACGAGTAGAATCTCATATACTTTGTATATAACACTATCAACTCGATGTTTGTACGAACCTCAGGTTGATAAATAGAGTTGAAGAGCCCTTGGCAGTTGCACCACCCTTAGTGAAATAACAGGGCTCACCACTTTGTGGCACCGTTTTCGTGAGGTGTCTAGGTTATTTCTTCTTAAGCATTATTTATATTTTGCATTCAGTTTTGAAAAAGTCACATAAAAGAAGAAAAAAATTTCTTTCATGCCTCATAGGAATAGAGATACTCAAGGGAAATTCTTACCGAACACCCCCACACCCTCAAATAGTCAACCTTCACTCTTCTTCAGTGGCTGTAAGTTTCCCACTTTAATTACAGGGGAGTTAGAAGACCCTTTAGATGAGAAACCTGAGATCTTTGAAGAAGCTATTAGGGAAGAAGAAGAACCCATTTCACCTACCCTAACCATGGCTGTAAATAGGAACAATGAGGTTTTCCATATCAGAGAGACTAATGGAGAGGCTAGAATGAAGAATATAAGCCCTACATCCATTTCACACTTACGTGGCTTAACCTTTGAGGATCTTGATACCTTTATGTAGGACCTATGACTATGCCTATGATGACCAGAAGCTGAAGTTATCCCCATCTACCCTTAAGGATGCAGCCTTGCACTGGTTTATGGGTATGCCTTGGGATAACATCACTACTTGGGCTCAAATGAAACAAGCCTTTAATAACAAGTACATGGACCATTGTAGGTCCAAAGAAACCAAGGAAGAAATATTTAAAATATAGGAGGGCCATATGCACCCTTCATCCAGAATCAATCAAGCTAGTTCTTCTCCGAGGGATCAGTGATGGCATGCTAGAAACCCTCAAAATGTTGTCTTGGGGGGGAATCTATCAGTTATCCTATGATGACATCAAAACAATGTTCAAAAATCATTCTAGGGCTATTAGGAAGAAGGGTAGGGCTAGCCAAGGCTTAGTCAATTCCTCTCTTTCCACATGAGATTGGGAACATGTTGTAGGACTTTAAAAGTGAAATGTTGCATACTTTTGCTTTGTAAATGGATACCATGTGGATCAAGAGGAGACAAGAGGAAGCAGAGAGAGCCCTAACTATTTTCTGCCCCAAATTCTCTAGAATGCACCCCAGAAATGAATGCCCATTAAATGTCATTGATCCAGGTGGATATTGGTGACCACCTGCCAATCCCACTTGCACCCCTATCATTGTTTCTTTCAGTTTTTCAATTTCCTTATTTGTAGCACAATTTACTCCTTTTGGCAGTTTTTTGTGTCATGAAATTCTGGAGCCATTTTGAGGCCTGGAACGAAGTTTTTTTTGGGAAAACTAGGAGAAATATGGGTCCATATATTGATGTCGCTCTTCCAAAAGTTGTAGTCCTCAGATATATCTTTCTAACAAGGTATTGTGGGCATAAAACGGAGATCGTGTGCCAAAGTTACGACCCCGGGAAGTTGATGTACCAATTTACCCAAAATGGGGCCCAAAGTTTGGCACTTCATCTCCTAGGGTTAGGGTTTTGGATGTTTAGGGCTTTCCATTGTTTCTCAACATAAAATGGCCTTCGAGCCTCATTGTAAGACAATTTAGAGGCATGTAGCCACCACATCTCTTCGTAGAGATATGCTACCATTGCCCAAGCTAGTTTATTTCCATTTCTATTTGTAAGCATATTTCAGTATTTTACATTAATGAAATGAAGTATTATTTCTACCGTATCTCTGTATTTGTGGTTATCTCTGTAATTTGCTGCATTCCTATTTAAATTTGGATCCTTCATAGAGGTCTGTTTAGTTTGTGAGGAAAAACATGCCACAGACAAATTTCCTTCTTTCCTTGATATAAAAGATGTATACCAAGGGGATGAAGGTGGGGCTGAAAAAATCTACTTTATAAATCAAAAGGAGGCCTCAAGGACCTTGACCATACCAGCAAGGCATGCAAGGTGCATTTTACTCTTATTATCATCCAAACCAGAATGCACCCTTGCCACCCTAGTACTCTTCCACTCATCCATCATGGTCCACACCTCCTTCTTGGCCTTACGCTCCTTAATATCCTCCCCAACCTCTCAATCAATCACTTCAACCATATGATTGTCAACCTCCTCCAAGGTATAAACCATCACAAGGGTGGAGGCCTCAATTCAACCAACCTCCTACTTTATTGCCTCCACCTCCACCTCAACCACAACTCACTCATCCTGCTCCACCCAAGCAACCTCAGATTCCTGCTCAACCCAATATGAACCTGAATAAATAACAAGCACAAAAAATCTACAATGGAGAGACATCTTACCCTACCTATGCTTTGGAGATTCAAGAAATAAACCTTAGGTCTAGAAGAGTTCTCTAGATAACCAACCTCCATCTCCACCTCAAGAACTTGAAGAGGAAGAGGAAGAGAGTTGTTGGGTGTGGAATACCCCAAGGCATGTTTTGGGGCTTAAAGCCCAAGTTTTGACCAAGTCCATTGTAAAGACTCCGCGAATTGTGGGCGCGAAGCAGGAAGTCATAATATAGTCATAGGGTTGTCCGCCCTTATTTTTGTAAAATAATGTCGGCTTGGAAGATCTACCCATGGTCACTTAGAGGCTCACGCGAATGAAAAAGGCCAAAGTGCTAAAATAGAAAGTGGACGTCGCACGACATCGAGAAGCAATTCTGAAGGCCCGCATTCATCCTTGGATTGACGAGGCCTTCGTCATTACAAAAACAATTGAAGGCAATCTCGTACAAATGTAGGGGATGCATGAATAGATCCAGGGAAGTAGTTCCGACCCCACGATCTTGGAACAACATATACAGGGGATTCAGCAGGAAACTGCTCAATGCGCTACAGACCTTGCAGTTATTTGAGCAGAGTCAGAAGGACTCTGCGCAAAGATCTCCACACTGATAGAGTGACTCGAGGGAGAGTCACGATGTTTTTTTGGGGGGTCTGTTAGGCGTGGAATCCCCCCAAGGCATGTTTTGGTGCTTAAAGCCCAAGTTTTGACCAAGTCCATTGTAAAGACTCCGCGAATTATGGGCGCGGACTGCGAAGTCATAATAAAGTCATAGGGTTGTTCGCCCTTGCTTTTTTAATATAATGTTGGCTTGGAAGATCTACTCATGGTTCGCAGACCATGGGATTGTATAAATAGAGTGAGGTTCTAAATGTAGAAAACATTGAATGGAATAGAAGCATGATGAGTCTAAGGGATTGAGTTGGAAGTGTAAGCTGTCTCTTTGGGGCATAGAGTAGGAGAAGGCTCTGCAGCTGAGTGTACAGAGGCCTAGTAGTCTACAGCGGAGTTCGCAGACCCCTGCAGCTGAGTGCACAGGGAAGGTCGAGCCTATAACCATTGGAAGCATTAACAAAGAGAAGTTATATCATATTTATGTGTATCTTTTCTTGTTTTATGTATTATTGGGTATGAATTGCAAGTTTACTGTTTTATTTGTTGCGCGATCTCATATGAATGTGTTGTATAAATAAATATAACATAAGGCATCCATTTACGTGAAGATAACGAGCTGGTGTAAGAAGATAAGTAAGATCTTAGGTGTAACTTAGGGAAATAGGAAGCCACACAACCCCTAGTTAGGGTTGCGCGAAGGCGAATATATCAGGGCGCGAAGGCCAGGGAAATGTGTGAAGTAACTTGCACAGAGTTGGACCAATTTAACCTCTCAAACATATCAAGGGTGAGGAAAACTAGTTTCAACACCCCCCTAAATATTTCAGGTGAGACCTCAGTCCGCGCTCCATGGACTGTTGCTGAAAGGGCCAGTAGTACAGGGATTTGTTTGGCTAAATAACTCTAAACCTAGGTCATGCTCCAACAAGCCAAAAAATGGTTCTACAGCCAAGACCAAGATTTGCATAGAGATGTTTGATGTCGTATCATTGGAATCCAACTAAGAAAGGAATTGAGTATTGGTTGGATAGGAATATTCATGAGTTCATGGAATCTACGATTATCAAGAGAAGGCAAGAAGCAGCAGCAGCAGCAGTAGAGGAGGAAGCCAAGAAGGTGCACAAGGGTCAGGAATCGCCTTCGCATGGGCAGGAAAAACAAATGGAAATAGAGGAAGAGGAGGGCAGCGCGGACCCACAAACTACGTCAACACAACTAAAGCGCCAGTGCACGAACGAGCAGACAAGGGCCACGCAAGAAGGTCAAGGCATTAAAGTTGTCTACCGACCCGATCACCCTCACTGAATGTGATCTGCACGACATCGGTGAGACGGTACGTGACTTCACCTCCGAGGCCCTCGAGAACTTCATGTAAGAGAATCAGATTGTGTTGGGGGCCCTCGGAGCATAGCTTTAGGAGTTTCAGGTGTGCACTCCTGAGGATGGTACCCTTTCAACCAGCTTCGCAGTAGGGACAACTACAACAGGGAAGATGTTGCACGCTCGGACAACAAACACAATATTGTTACCAGAAGGGGCACTGGTTACAACAAATGAGGCCGACAGGACTACCATTAGCACACTAAAAAGTATTAGGATCAACATGGTTGCACTCCTGCAGGAGACGTTATATTTTTTGCAAGATGGGATTACTATAGAACTGTGGGCTAGGGAGAGCCGCGTACTGCAAGTGCTGAGCAAGCAAAGGATGAACATGGAACAGTTGAGCATGCAATGCGACGAAGTGGTGTCGCAGAACAGGAAGATGGTATAGGTATTGGAAGAAGCCTTTCAGATGGTCCCTGAGCTTGCCATCCCAACAGACACGCCAGCAGAAGCGCTCATCCACAAAATACCAACAGGGGTGCGTGAGGCCCGCATCCACAGACTAGCAGCAGGGGTACGCGAGAAGAAATGACTAAGGTTCAGCTGGAGCTGAACCTTCAGATAGTAGAGTTGCGATGAAGGCACAACCATCCACCCCTCCAGAGGTAAGAGAACAACGCACCCATGCTATTACATCGGGGATGGAAGAGATCATCAGTGCAGTAAGGCACGGCACCAGAATGTTGGAGGAGCCATTTGAGGTCCTCATTAATCTGTAGGAGGACCTTAACATCCAATGCTTAGAAATAGAGGTGCGTGAGCTCCAGTAGTAGTACGATAGCATCAAAGAGACCGTGTAGACGGTGGCCCTCACTCAGAGGCTCGTGCAAATGCAACAGGCCAAAGAACTGAAAGAGCAAGTGGACACCGAACGACACCAAGAATTAGTTCTGAAGGCGCGTGTCCAGCCTTGGATTGACGAGGCCTTCGTCATTACAACAAAAATTGAAGGCAAGCTCGCTCAAATGCAGGGGACGCAGAAATAGATCCAGGGAAGTAATTTCGACACCGCAGTCTCAGAGCAACATGTACAGGAGATTCAACAAGCAGCCGCTCAGTGCGTTGCTGACTATTGGCTTATTGGGGCCTAACCCAGGTTCAGAAGAGTTATTGAGCCAAACAAATCCCGCACTACCGACCCTTTCACCAACAGTCTGCAGGGCACAGACTGAAGTCTCACCTGACGTAGTAGGGGAGGGTGCTGGAACCAGGCTTCCGTAGCCTTGGGATGCCTTGATGTGGTCTAGATGGGATTGTGAACTGTTCTCTGCCTTTGTGCTACTCTGTACTGTTATCAAACTTTGCATAGATCTGCGCTTATGTGCTTTGTTATTAACGAGTTTATTATAGATATACTCTACTTCGTACGGTATTTAAGCAAACATTTAACAATAATACCCAGTGCATGTTATCATGATTCATAAAAACAGGCTTAAATTCATCTAATCGACGCAGAAACTCAGAATAAGAACAGATCCACAATAATTCAGAATCAACGTATTAGTTTAGAACTGACATATCTTTATTAATATCTTCGTTTCAATACAATACACTTGCTACCCTGAGCACATAGCTGTAGGGGTCTGCGCACATAGCTGCAAACTCTTTCAGGCCTCTCCGCACTCAGCTACAGAGCCTCTATCTATCTACCAACACCCTTGACTTGGACGTAGAGACGCTGAGAAACTTCTTTCTTCATAAATCCATTACATTCTAGATCAAAACCAAAAACTGCCTTCTAACCTTAGAACCTTACTCTATTTATACATTCCCATGGTCCGTGGACCATGGGCAGGCTGACTCACTTTCTATTTTTTTACATTATTTTTGCGCAGACAACCCTTTGACTCAATCTATTACATTTCATGCTCCGCGCACTTCGCGGAACTTTTTCCATGCTACTACCCAAAATTGTGGGCTTTGGGCCCCAAAACCATTACGCAAGGCCTTCGCTACCCAACAGGCCCCCAACACAATCATCTTGACTCGTCTCGAGTCACTTGGTTGGTGCAGAAATCTTCATGCGGAGATCATCCAACAACTTCTATGTTTTTCTTACACTCGCAACAAAGTCTTTTGCCATCCTCTGTACCCGTTGAACGCGAGCCACCGATGTATCCGTGTTCAGTTCAATTGCTTGTCTAGTTTCATAGACTCCCTGCATGTGTGCTAACTTTCCCTCGATGGTGGTGGAGACCACAAAGGACTTATCAAGCCAAGGTTGGATGCATTCTTTAAGCATTGCTTCCTTTTTCCGAGCGGAGTCAACACGTGCCTTGAGAATGTGGGTCTCCCTCATTTTGGCCAACCGTTGCGTGATGAAGACCATATGTGCAGTCCCCTAGATCGTGTCATAAGTCTGCTGCAACTCCCGTGCTTCTGTCTCTACTTGTTGTAGTGTTGGATCTTCCTGGAGGGATGTGAGCGTAAATAATCCAAGGGGTAAATTCTCGGGTATAGGTACAAGTGGTGGTATTGTTGGAGTAATTAGTTAAAAGAGGAAAAATTGTATATCTATTGATCTCAGAGGGCCACTAGGCATAGTTATGCCTAACTAGTAGCCTAATTTGGCTAGTTGTGGGTTGGTATGGAGACAGAGACTCCAACAATGAGCTAGGATGGGATGTACACATGCATTAAATCAAATTTCAGGTTCAAAAAATATGGATTGATTGGAAAATTTTAGCAACAATTTGCTAAAATCATGTCAATAGAAATACTCAAGAAGACAAACAAGTAATTTTGTCAATTACTAGGCATTTCCCCATCAATTCACTATGGAATTTGTTGTTGTAGGTTAGGGTTGTAGGGGAGATGGAACTGTCAGTGGGAGTTCTCTTAAAAAATTGCAAATGTATTCTCTATCTGTTCACAAAGTAATTTTTTTGTCAAAGGGTAGAGTTCTAGAAGGGGTGGAACCGAAATAAATGGCATGGAAACTAACCTAGTAGGTTGTTGTGAGATGAGTCTAGTGGCAAAACTAGGGTCATTTGATCAAGATGATGGTGATCGTTGATCTCATGAGGTGCGAAACGTGGGGTTAACCACCAAACAATTTATAATGCAATATGAGATCTCAGTCATTGAACTGAGAATATTTGGACCATTAAATCTCATCAAGTCCATAGGTCACCATTAAATATCGTGCAAGTTACAACCCAATATGAGACTTTGTATCTAATGAGGCTCATCAATAGGTACATCATAAGGGTCATAATGTCATCCTCTATGTTTAGAACTATCTCTTTCTCACATTTATTTACAATTTTGGTTATATTATGCTTAGTGAGGGGTAAAAGATCTTTTGTTATGTCATGTGGCATAATATGGTTTAAATGCAGGAAATAAAGCATTTTTTAGATGATTTCAATGAGGAGCTCGGAGTAGACATCAGGGAGAGG
>APFE030173481.1:0-27052 GCA_000404065.3 Pinus taeda | reverse complement strand
CGATTTGGTCCATGAATTCTATTTAAAGCGCATGGAGGGTCATTTGTAGGTTAACCGTGCATGAGAGAAGCTTATGTAAATTTTCATTCTTTTATTAATAAATTGCCTGTAGTAGCCACGTTTGCGCAGGCCGTGGACTGTTTCCCTCTCTGAGGGTTTTAACCACGTCAAAATACTGGTGTATTGATCTGTGATCTGTTTGTGAGCGGTGTCCTTCTGGTGTTCTGTCTGAGGAACTTACCCTGTAAATTCCTACACCTCTAACCCCCCGGTTCACTACGTAGGTTAGTCGTGGAAAGAATATAACACAACCCAACAAAGGGGACCATTACTTACTAAGGGGGGAGGAATGATCTAGGTGGATATTGATGGCCACCCACCTATTCCACTTAAACCCCCACCATTGTTTCTTTCAATTTTTCAAGTTCCTTATTTCTAGCATAATTTACTATTTTTGGCAATTTTTTAGGTTGTGAACTTTTAGAGCCGTTTTGAGGCCCTAAACAACATTTTTTTGGGAAAATTGGGACCAACATGGGTCATAAATTAATGTTAGTCATTCAAAAGTTGTATTCCTCGAATAGATTTTTCTAACGAGGTATTGTGCACGTCAAACGAAGATCGTAAGCCAAAGTTACGACCCCAGGAAGTTGATGTACCAATTTACCCAAACGAGGCCCATAGTTTGACATTTCATCTCCTAGGGTTAGGTTTTTCGATGTTTATGGCTTTCCATTATTTCTCAACAATAAATAGGCCTTAGAGCCTCATTGTAACATAGTTTAGAGGCATGTAGCCTACACATCTCTTCTCAGAGATAAGCTACCATTGCCCGAGCTAGTCTTATTTCCATTGTATTTGTAAGCATATTTTAGTATTTGATATTAATGAAATGAAGTGTTATTTCTATTACATCTTTGTATTTATGGTTATATCTGTAATTTGTTGTGTTATTGTTTAAATTTGGATGAGTGGTATTAGAGTGGTGTGCTCTTTCTATGTTTTTCTTTGCATGTCCCCAACGAGGTCTCGATATAAGGAGCTAGGGCTCGATCTGGTTGAACATTTGCAAGATCAACCTCGCAAACCCCGACGGTCACCCATGGGGGAAGAAAAGAAAGATGAGGGGATAGAAGATCCTATCAAAATATTGCTCGAGGAGGCCCTCGAGAAAAAAAGGAATGCGATGATGGATAACTTTGCCCAGATCCCTCAACGGTTGCCCACTGGCAGTGCATCCACATCCAGCAGCGACTCTGGAGGCTCCACTCCTTTTAAGGTACAAGTAAATTTTAAAATTCCCATATCTGAGGGCCAAATATATGTAGACGCCATAGATAAATGGTTAAATCTACTAGAAGAGTATTTTTCTGTTCATGATTTTTCCAACTGAGAAAAGATTACTTTTGCTCTTCTCAAAGTTGCCCCCCATGTCAAGGATTAGTGGGAAACCTACTATGAGCAAAAGGATGAAAGTACGACCTCATTGTTTTCAGCCGCACCCACTTGGAACTCGTTCCGGAATGCCATCAAGGAGCAGTACTACCTTGTCGGGAGCTATGAGGATAAATACATAAATTGGACAATGTTGTGACAGGGAAGGGACCAAGATGTGCCGAAGTTTAACAATGTTTTTCATACCCTTCACATGAAGCTGGGTATCAAGGATTCTGATAAAGATTTGGTTCTCAAGTACTACGACTGCCTACACATGTACTTCCAGGATGAGACGAAGTTCCTGGACATCTCCTCGCTCAGCACGACACACCGATATGCCGTCAAGATCGAGTAAAAGTTTAAACAGAGGAAACGAGACTTTTGATCTGTGAATCCGAAGCAAGGGAAAGGTGCCCCCAAACCACAGAACAAAGGACAAAGCCAAGGCGGGGCGGCCCAAGACAACCCGCCAAAGGCATAAGCAAAGAACAACAACGCGAATTCAAAGAAGGACATGGGAAAGTGGTGTGAGTTCCATAAGGGCTCCACTCACAACAAAAGTGAGTGTCAGGCCAAGTAGTCACTGGTGGTTAAGCTAAAGGCTTCGGAGTTAGATGCATGTTTCGACTCTGAGTCAGAACCCGACAAAGGGAAGTAGATTATCAATGTGGAGCCCAATGCCACCATTTCTACCATGAATATCCAAAAGGAGGAACCTGAAGATCTAGAGGAGAAGGAGCGCCTCTTCCACTCCCAGATGTGGGTAAAGTGTTCCCCGCTACAGTTCATTGTCTACAGCAGGAGACAAAAGAACCTCATTTCGGTAGAGGTCATGAAGTGGCTGGGCTTACATACCACAGCACACCCACAACCGTACACAATCAGGTGGCTTCACCAAGGACGAGATCTTCACGTGGGCCATTAGTGTTGCCTTCCATACAACATTAAGCCCTTCAAGGATGAGGTATTATGTGATGTTTCTCCCCTTCATGTTTGTGATGTATTATTAGGCCAACCATACTTGTGGAAGTGACATGTTGTGTATGAGTCAAGGCCTTGTGTTATTATTTCTACTTTGGAAAATAAGTTGTACAGGATACCAAAGATAGCACCGCCTACCACTATCTCTTTGGTTACTGCAAAAAAATTCAGTAAGCTCATTTCCAAAACTAGTAAATTTGTTTTCATGATGATACGCCCTCAAGAAAAGAAGAAAGCAGTGGCGATGACATCTAGACAGGGCTCCTCTACATGACAACAACAGATGGACAAGGTCATGGAGGAGTATGAGGACATCTTCACCTCCCCCGTAGGGGTACCTTTGCACTGTCAGGTCAAGCACTCCATCGGTCTAACCCCAGGTGAATCACTTCCCAATGGACCAATATATCGAAGCTCCATTCTAGAGAAAGATGAAATCAATAGGAAGATTCAAGAGCTACTACAGAAAGGTCACATCTGGCTGACTTCATCACCCTTTAGGAGCTCGATCGTGTTGGTAGAGAAGAAGGATGGGACTTGGAGACTCTATATTGACTATTGGGCACTGAACAAGATCATTGTCCGGAATAGGTACCTGATCCCACGGGTTGATGACCCTTTGGACCAACTCAAGGGGGAAAAATATTTTAGCAAGATCAACTTGAAGTTCGGATATCACCGGGTACCAATTGGACCCTCCGATGTGTGGAAGACTGCCTTCAAAGCCAAGGAGGGCCTTTTCGAATGGTTGGTTATGCCTTTCGGGTTGACGAATGTTCTTGCAACCTTCATGAGGCTGATGGATGACATATTGTGGCCATTCACCAACTCATTTGTAGTGGTATACTTGGATTGCATCCTGATCTTCAGCCGAAGTTGGTAAGAGCACCTCCACCACATCTGATAGGTTCTCCAAACACTACGGCAACACAAACTATGTGCCAATTTGGAGAAATGCACTTTTAGCATGACCCAGGTTTAGTATCTTGCATACATTATTGATGAACATGGGGTGCATCTAGATCCAGCCAAGATCCAAGTCATTAAGGATTGGCTAGCCCCAACCACTCTAACAGAGCTCTGCAACTTTCTGGTTCTTGCCAATTTCTACTGCAGGTTCGTGTTGGGATTCTCTCATATCACTTAACCCTTGAGTCAAGTCACCAAGGGAGGAGCGAAAGCAAAATTCTTTTGGTTTGAATCTCAACAAAAGGCATTCACAGAGTTGAAACATCACCTTTTCTCTGCACCAGTGATCACATTAACTGACTTGCAACAACCATTTGAGATCGAGATAGATGCCTTTGACGCTATTGGGGTAGTCCTTACTCAACAGGGGCATCAATGGAATATCAGAGTAAGACACTTTCAGAAACAGTCCGTAAGTATCCAAATTATTCCAAATAAATGTATTTTATTATGTAGGCCTGCCGAAAATTGAAGCGTTACATTTTGGGGAAGGAAACGACCATCCACACAGACCACCGACCCCTACAGTTCACATAGACACAAGGGAAGTCGCAGAATGATCACCATCAGAAGTGGTCCACATACCTACGACAATTCCATTTGAATATCAAGTATAAGAAGGGCAACACCAATAATGTTGTAGACTGCCTCAGCCAACCATTGATCATGGCATTAACCTCCGTGCTTAACTCTTGTGGGCATGAGACTTATAATTGGCCACTTCTCTACAAAAGCAACCCAGAATTCAACCACACATACCAGACACTCTTGGAGGTTCATCAAGTTCCATATTTTCACCTCCAGGATGCCCTATTATGCCACCTAGGACACCTTTGTGTTCTTTCAAGTGAGAATGCCAAGATGATTTGGGAAGCGCACTATAGTTGGGCCGCTGGGCATTTCAAAGTCAAGAAAATGGTGGCAGTATTGTAGAAGTATTTTTATTGGTCAAATCTTTGACAGGGTGTTGGGAAGTACATCAGATCTCGCACTACCTATGTCATTGCCAAACTGACCATCAAGAAGCAAGGCCTCTATACTCCATCACCTACCCCTAGTCGACCTTGGGAATCCATCTCCATGGATTACATGTCAGGCCTTTTCTACTAAGCATGATAATGACGGTGTTTTTGTGGTCGTCGACAGATTCTCGAAGATGGCTAGTATGGCGGCTTTCCGACCTTCATGTTCTTAAAAATCATAAATTTTCTTTTAACTATTTATACTATCACTAAGCTCTTCTTCTATCATAATTCAGATTGGTCTTGATGATGGATCCCTATTGGGATTTGAAATGTTGACAAATATGGTTTCTACTATGGATACTCTGAGACTAAACTCAAAAGAAGAATATCGTAGCAGAAGCCACTACTAAAATCTTCTTTGAACGAGTGTGGGTACACTTTGGGATCCCACAGTCTATCATCTCAGATCGTGATAGCAGGTTCCTCAATGTTAGGCCCCTTTACTACTAGTGTAACCCCTTATTATTATTAGTACAACCCCCTTATTATATTGATGTACCCATGCAGTGCCCATATTGTTACTAATGTGCCCCATAGAAGCCCACTATTGTTATTATTGTGCCCTTACATTATTATTGTTATGTAGGCTCTGATTATATAATGACCCCTTAGACTCATATATATAGAAAGGAGGTTCTTTCATTTGTATCATCCAAGAATTTATTCATTATATGTAATGTAAAGGAGGTTGCCCCCTCGAAGAGGCTGAATTCTAAGGCGTTGATCTATCTTTTCTATCTTTTATTGAGCTGGTTCATAACATTTGGTATCAGAGCTTTGGATTCTAGGGTTTCGCTGCTCCAAACAGGTCATCATGGCATTCTCGCTATAACGTTTTTTCTGCAACATTTCAGAAGTCGAAAAAAACCCCATTTGAGAAGACATTGCGCTAAATCTCGGGTCCGAATTTTAGAACTTTTCACGCTATATTTGCGGAGATATGATCTCGACTCTATCTGGCCATCAATTTGGGGATGGAAAGTTGTGGACTTAGTGAGCTTGGTGTCCAGCATTGACCAGAGACTCGACCAAAATGTACTGAGTGTTATGAACCACCCTAAATTTATATGTATAATAAATAGGTGAATCCCCATGAAAAAGTGGTGAGGCAGTTCAAGGAGCTGAACTACACCCGAGAATCAATCCGGTTATTCATGATATCGTGGCCTTTTGTCAAATAGAATATGAGAGAATTTAAAATCTAATCAAAGTTTATCAATTTTGGCAACCTTCATGATAGGTTTGAACTTAGCAATGGCCTCATGACCGGCAGCCTTAAAATCGAAGGAGCAATTGTGTTTTTCAGCATATCAATGAACGTCGCAGAAAGTAACCGGCATTTGAAGTCGATCAAATCGACTCGTTTCTTGTAGGCGAAGCACCAATTGGGGGTTTTGGCACGAGGCTTTCAAGGAAAATTTTAAGAACCACCCTAAATTTATACGTATAATAAATGGGCGAATCCCCATGATACATAGGAAAAAAGGGAGGCCATTTTATCACTAATATATATATATATATTTGGTGAATCTCTCACCAGATTATATTATCTTGTAAAGTCACAGCGAATCTTTCACTGAATTATAAAATCTTGTAAGATCTTGGAAAATCTTTCACTGAATAATAAAACATTGTGAAGTCTTGGCAAATGTTTTGTTAAAGTATGAAATCATATATGATAATAATAAAACATATTCATTAAACTGTAACATACTAACATACATGTTTGGAAAAAAGAAACATAATTTTCACTTCCTACAAACAATGTTGCAAGTTTTAGTGGCCATGTTTGTCATGGTAGGAGAGATTAATGTTTTCTATACCACTTTTATCAAGCTACCACTTTTGCCAAGCTATCAAATTTCTTTCTTATTCCATAGACTCCAATTGCGAGATTAAAAAAAACACATCAAGTTTGTTTACCCCAACATGCCAACAAGTAGCAAGCCCCAACTATATAATATAATGAAGTAGTAGGTATCCCAAAGGCCTGAAGGGGATCTAATGGAAAGAAGTGACCATTTTCAGAAGCCTTCCAATCAATATATGAATATATAAGTGTAGATTTATTATTATTTTAATTGGAAATCTTCAGTTAAATAATGAAATTTAATTACATCTCTCCCAATCTAAATTTCTTATTAGCATAATTCACTACCTTCATACCATTTTTAATAGCGTTGTAAAATGTGGATTAATTTCCTTTTTGGTGCACAATCTCTACCTTTTAGGACAATATGGTGTAGCGACCCAACCCCTATAGATCATTACGACAAACTAAGAATAGCAGAGAAGATGAAAGGTTGTACAAACCAACATATTTTTCAAACAACTAATCCAAGGTCAATACTTTAACATTTTCATGAGGATATCATATTGAGAATGTTTGAAAATTGGTGGGAAATATGGGTAGTGACTATCTCTCTTTTGCGAGGGTGATGTGGAAAGAGTTAAGATTTCATTGTTTTGAATTTTTTTCTTAAATCAGAAAAACCAATATCAATGGAGATATCGGTATTTTCTAAATTTTGTGAAGTGACTAAATGTAGCTTTAACCATTCACCTTAAGATTTTTTTTACAATATAATTTCCTTAAGTCTATTTAATATCTTCATTATCATAAAAACCAATCTATATTCATCTTAGCTCCACATCTACCACTCTTAGAGGGATGAAATCTATTTATCCCTCCCAGCACTTGATAGACCCAGAATTAAGATGGATCTAAGCTAATAGAATTTCCCCTTTAAATAGTCTATGCTCACATGAATACCATGGTATTACCATGGGTTAATACCAAGGTTATCATAAACTTGGAGTTTAAAAATACTATTAGTAATTTATAAAATTAATAATTGATTTTTATTTTATTTTTTTATTTTAACCAAGTTAAAATGTTTAAGTGACATTATATTACAAGATCCATTTTTACTCTTGATCTACCAAGCCCCGAGAGAGGGATCAAATATTTTTCACTCTATGTTAGTTTGCATATCACGATATTTGATCCAGAGTAATGATGGATCTATGCTAGTTTAATTCCCCCCTTTAAATAGGCCGCATTCCATGTGAATACCATGTGTCATCTTTATTTTTATTAATATTAATATTAGGGTTAATAATGTTTTTTTGCATGGTAGTAATAATAATTTGGCCCATGGTATTTGGCACATAGGCTTCACCTAAATATAACACATTTTTTGAGTGTTCATAAATATAAGGTGACTTAAAGAGTAAATATAAAAAATGTTTTATTTATTTACCATATCTCTCGTTTATTTATATTTTTATTAATTTACCATACCTCTTTTATAAATATGGTATTTGGCCCATAGGATTCAATTAAATAAAACCTCTTTTTTGAGTCTTCTTAAATAGAAAGAGAGTTATGGACTAAATATAGAAAAAGGTTTTATTTATTTGCCATACCTCCACTTTATTTATATTTTTTTATTTATTTACACGCTTGCGTTTTCATAAATATAAGGTGACATATGGAGTAAATATAAAAAAATATTTTATTTATTTACCATACCTCTCGTTTATTTATATTTTTATTAATTTACCATACCTCTTTTATAGATATGGTATTTGGCCCATAGGCTTCAGTTAAATGAAACCTCGTTTTTGAGGCCTTCTTAAAATAGAAAGAGGGTTATGGACTAAATATAAAAAGAGGTTTTATTTATTTACCATACCTCTAGTTTATTTGTATTTTTATTTATTTACCATACCTTTGGAGTAAGTATAAAAAGAGCTTTTATTTATTTACCATACCTCCACTGTATTTAAATTTTTATTTATAATTATCATAAATACATTTTCTTGAAAATGAGGGCGAATGGAAGATTGTAACTCCTAATTTCAAGGGCTAAATTTACTTTTTTTACCCTCTCCCTTAAAATAAGGTGGGCTAACCTCATACCTAATTTTTTTATAAAATAAATTTGAGGCGAATTGTAACAATGTACTGTGATACAAAATATTCACCCAATAAAAATATAAAACCCTTTAATTTAGCCCAAGGGCGAAAATTCGCCCCTAAAATTTTCCAAGGAAGCTATGGAGAAGAAGAAGATGAACATAAATCATCCAACTAGACTGATGATGTTATGACTACGACTAGGGAGATTTGTGCATGGCTTTGTTCAACAAAAGCATTTGGCTTTGAAAGAGGAGCCTCCTCCTCCATCAGAGAACCCACGGAAAATGACTTCTCAATAGCGTCCATTACAGATGAGGCTTGCGCCTCTTTTATAATCAGATCCCTATAACACTTTGAATACAAGTTTATGGGCACCAACAGATCTATCCAATTACGCAGCCATATCTCCTCGGCAAAGCAAGGTTTGTGGATGTCTAATCGACTCCAAGCTCATATTCACATCCACGCTCAACCTCTAATGTATGAAGCAGCAATCAGAAAAGCACAATCTAGACACAACGTCGTGTGCCACTTCAATTTGCACAGTATACAACCTCACTATGAAACAGATCCACAAATTTGAAAATTGAATGCCCAAACATTGATCCTCTGCATCCTCTTCAACAGTAGTGGAAAATCCACACACGACTCTCTACACACCAAGCTCATCTAGAATTAACAGACAAACCAAAAAATGAATGGACAAATAAACATTCACGAAATTCTTTATTTCCCTCAACTTGGGAGGGGCCAAGGCCCAGGCCCTCACGGGCTCCAATACCAACTTAACTTTTGATAGTGCACACAATATCATATATTCACATTAAATAATATTACGTATAAATACATTTAATGTTGTCTCAAGATAGGTAGACTATCTTGGACACACAATCACCTAGTTGAGAGAATATCTCAACCACACACCAATCTAGGAATATCTAGATACAACAACCCTAAAGAATAGGAACAAACTCCTCTAGATAGAAAGTCACAACTGAGACAAGTAGGAATTACATGTTCCAACACTACCATTATTCACATTCAATTTTCTCTGAGGAAGGTTCATAGTCCAAACCTACTCCAATCTCCACTACCATTATGACCAAATAATGGTAAAGTTGTACCCACCTACTTCCACTGGACATGTTCCCATTAACAATCCATCCTAGGGGATTCTAATGGAATTGAATGCATTGATTAACTAATATATGTAAACGCAATCTAATCCATAGCATCGTAAATTTCGAAGTCGTCAGAGGCGGAGGAATTGCCCGAACGACTAAAAGTGGTTAATAGTGCACACAATATCATATATTCACATCAAATGAGATTACATATAAATGTTGTGTGTGGAGCATGATTGTTCAGAGATCTTTATTTCAGCCAGATGTATACCCCAGGAAGTTTGTACACCCCTCCACGCGGGGGGTGCGGGGGGGACTTGTCCCCCCGCGGGGGTTCGGGGGGGCCGATCCCCCCCGGGGAGTGAACAACTCGCGATTGCGATTTATTGCATCGCTGACATCACATTGGCGCTATACCAAGGGGCCTATGCACATATATACGGGTGACCCGATATCCGGACCCGACCACAATATATATGAGAATCCATAAATTTTGAAGTCCGCACAAAAGCCATTTTTAAAGCATTTTCCATGTATTTCATTATATAAAGAAATACACAGGGAAACAAGGGCAGTGTGATAACAATGGAACCTGGACTGGATGGGTTTCGTAAAGCAAATTATATATGTTTTCAGGTCCGCACAAGCCCATTTTTAAATGTTTTTGTGTGTTTTCGTTGTTTAAACTAAATACGATGGAACATTGGCCAGTGCCTATTGCGATGAAGCTTGGACCCGAAAGGGTCCGAGAATTGGAATATATTAAATTTGAAGTCCACTAGAAGCATTTTTCAGTGTTTTCGAATATTTCATTATATAAGAGAAATACACATTCCAGGCCGAATGCGACTTGCGATGGCGAAAAGGGCGGACCTGATGGATAATTAAACTATATTTTAGGACTTCTGAAGTCCAAAACACACAGTGATGGGCGGGATTTAGTAGTGACGACTGTGTTTTCTATTTAAAACAGAAATACACATCGTTTTCAACAAAGGTCCACCACAGGGGCAGCATTGTTCTGCTATAACAGAAACATGCCTTGATTTAATCATGGGAAGGGCCACAACACGTTGCAACCCAAATCAAACAAGATGAAGGAGCATCAACAACACAGACAACACAATAAGCCATCCAAAATATCTGAATGCGGTTATTCCTCTGTCAGAAGGGGAAAAACCTTCAAGCCATGCTCGCCTTCAGGGAATCAAACAGTTAAACAAGACAGAGTGATTGATTAAGACCTCTCAAGCCTTAGAAGGTTGAGTATCATTGTAAAGGCTATAAATAGCTGAAAGTAAGATGTAATAGTGGTTCAACCTTTGGATATTACTCCTCCTCTGTTCATTCAAGCTTCTCATCTTCATTCTAGCAATATAAGCTTCTTTTGCCATTATATGTTCAATGTCCATTCTCTTTGTTGTTCTATGCTTTCACTTGAACAGTTTGTTCATGTTCTCTTTATGTCTAAGGCCAGATATCTGTCATCTTATCTCTTCTTTGATATATCAGATTTGCAAGCTTCTTTGCTGCCTATAACTAGCCATCCATATGTGGTCATATATGCATCTGCCAGTACAATTAGTATTCTCTTTTGCTGCTTGTAGTTAGCCATTGATGTATGTTTATATATGCAATCTACTAGTATAGTCAGTATTCTCCATCTACCCACTGAATTTATAACTTATCGAGCATTAGTGATCTAAAGCCTTCTATTGGTGAGAGTGTTCACGCATGCATTGAGTGAAAACAAAGCTGAAATGGTTATCTAACTTGATCCAAACCATCATTTATTCCAATAGTTCAGAGAACAATATTGAAGATTATATGTTACCAGGCATCTTTGAGCTACAACCTAGGAGAGTGTCTTGGAGTGATAACAATCTCCTCGTGGGATCACCTAATGGTTGGCACAATGGGATGTTATCCCCTCCACCTTGTTTCAAATCCCATGCGAGAGTTCTTTGGCCCATTGAGTCGTTGGCACAATGGGATGTTATCCCATCCACCAGGTTTCAAATTCCATGTGGAGCATCTTTGGCCCCTTGTGATAAGGCTAAGGAGTAGGCTTCCCCACCTTTATGGAGTTTGGGCTGTTGCTAAGTCATAAATTCCTTGTAAATTCTCATAAATTCCTCATACATTCACCCATATTACTACAACGAGTTACAAATTCACCACACATTCACCCAAATTACTACAACCCGTAACAATTCACCACATAGCTAGTGGACATAATGGTAATGGTAAGATGAAATATAATTTTAAGGATTGGATAGTGGTATTAGAGTAAATGCACAATCTTACATTTTAAAAATATTACTTTAAAAAAATTGTTATTTAATTTATGAAAAATATTAATTTAAAAAGTAATAGTTAATAGAAAGTTAATTTTGTTTAGTTATAATATTTTAAATAGTTGTTTTTTAGTAAAATTTAAATATAAGCTAAATCATTATAGTTTTACTAATTCAACAAGTCAAAAATTTTGGTAGTATGGCAAATGTTTTAGAAATGAGAATAGATGTGAATAAGAGTAGGGTAATCTAAGAAAAAATGTTTTTCATCTTCAATGCTCTTAGTACCACAAAAATGACTTACTCTTTTGTTACAAAGTATTTTAAGAATAAATCAATACACTAAATGTCATGAGAAACATATAATATATATATATTTAAAAATTTGAAGTTGGCAGAAGGAAATGCGGGGGGAGGAGTGCTGCTGAATAGCTGCCAAATAGCAACCAGCCAAGACACTGTCACCATGACGACCATCCAATGGAGCTCAGGCAGATGAGTGTTCTTGGAAGGTAAGTATTTTACCACGCTCGCAAATCTCCACGTCCTATTCCTTCTCCACATCTTTCATCTCTGTTTACGACTCCCTACATTCGACGTGCTTCCCCCTCGGCTGGGCCTATTACATGCAAAGCATCCATGCAACACGTCCACTCTCTCTTCTGCTCGCTTCCCAACTCTGTAGTATTCCATAAATCAAGGTTCTATCGATAGGGTGAAGGTTTTGTTTTCCCCCTGCGCACTAGGTGCAGAGTTAGCTCAACTCATACATACACATCTTCCTTACTAGCGCTCTTATTCGCCATACTCTTCAATTTTCCTGGGTTCACGGGTGTTTTATGCTCTGCTTTCAATCTCCCTAGCTCTAGTTTGCGGGTAGATAGTTGGCGCTCTTCCCTCGGAAAGCTTTCGGAAAGAGGTCAGTGTCTTTTGCTCACAGTCTTGCTTACAATCTAAACTTAATGGATGTTTTTTATGGCTAAAAAGAGATATCTTTGAAATAATATAGTGCTCAGAATCGTTTAGTATATCAGTAGGAGTTATAAAGCTGCTTCAGTTTTAAAAAGTGAGAAATTATGTCTATGCATCCATAGTTATCCATTACTGATCTACTATCTGCACATTTTCAAGCTCATATGCTGGGGTCTATTATTTTGAGCTTTTTCAAGATTTTATCTCAAAAAGTGAAGAATTATGTAGTTCTTTATAAACCATGTTCAGATTTCCGTCTTAAAATAGGTTCATGGTGGTGCATTTTTGAAATGTATTGCTGCTATATTACATGCCCGAATACATCTTCTTGAAAGTCAGTTTGCAGAATTAATAGCCATGTGTATGTTTTAGGATGGTTTCATGTTAGGGCTAGCATGCTTAAACCTGTAGTAAACCACAGATGGAGTTTTATTTTTCTCTTGGGAGATAAGGGAACGCCCCTGAGCTGTAGCTGGTAGTTTTTTGCTCCCAAAGGCTGTTCCTGGTATTTCTGGGCCGGAAAATCCTCAGGGTCCCGGAAATTTCAAAATCACGAGCAAAAGCCTGTAAAAGCCTACAATGTAGGGAGATTCAAATCTTCTTTTTTTTCTTCTTTTTTTTTTTTCAGGAGGATTGTACTGGAGGTAATGTATCATGTACTGGGTTTGATATGTCACGTACTTGTGGGATTTTAGAAGTTAGGCCAACCATTATTCCATCATGTCCTTAATCAAGCTACGTCACCGAGATTTATTATTCTTGGACAGCTGGCTACTTCGGATCCTGGCCCTCTCTCGAAAAGCAAGATAGTTCTCTCGACTCTTCCTTATGCCGGTTGTTTTGTCAGAACGACCTTAACTTTCCTCATTTAGCTTTATCCTATCCAGGTGTTATGTTGCAGAAAAGGACAGATTCCATTAAATTTGGAGAGTTAAGACCCAATTTGGGAAATCCGGTTAGGACTAAAGGTACCTTGGAATAACTTTGGGGAGGTAAGTGACATCGAGTTTTATTATTTTTGGACAGCTGGCATCTTGGGATCTTGGCCCTCTCTCATAAATTTTTTTGTTGCAGAAAAGGACAGTATCCATTAAATTTGGAGAGTAAAAGACCCGTTTTGGGAAATTCTGCTAGGACATAAGGTACTTTGGAACAACCTGGGGGTGGTGTTTGACATGGCATGGATAGTGCATCGGATGCATCGACCATGGAGGCCATGATCTGAGCTGCGATTCAAGCTGAAGCAGGACAGGAGGCCACCACGTTATTAGGTGACTGGCAGTCAACCCTTGATGACATGGTTGCTCAACCTATGTTGCCTGTTGCTGTCCGGGGGGGGGGGTGGTGAGTCATCCAAAGAGCGATTTTTTTGGGAGGGCAACCAGAAAAAGGTCTATAAACATATGGATAAGGGTATATATGAACATGAAAATCGATATAACAAGAACAGGAAGCCTATTAAAATCACCCCTCTGCCAGCTGCCATAAATCTGGACAGCATCTTCTTGACAGATTGCATCTCAAGTCTACAGGAACTGGCTCTGGTTGGCAAGTGGCATTTTCCAGAGATGGATGACGCCACGATGCAGAAATGGTTGGAGATTTAGTGGAAGCCTCTGATTGGATATATCCCAATTATTTCTAACCTCATGAAAGACTGGTATTGTTTTCATTTTATCAATGCTAGTGATCTAGACACAATCCAGAAGCAGCCTTGGGTACATAAGAGGAGTTTCCTCGCCCTTTACGAGTGGTATATTGGGTATGATCCACTAAAGAACACTCCCTCTAACAAGTTAATATGGGTCAAGCTCCTAGGTTTGCCTTTGGAGTTATGGTCAAAGGAAACATTAATGGAGATTGGAAATGCGATAGGCAAATGTGTGTATGTAGACCCAAGATGTCTCGAGGAAAAGGACAAGAGAATTGCATGGATTCTTATGGAAAAGGCCTTCAGGGGAGGGTTTTCGGACCACATAGAGATAGCATGGAGAGATTCAAAAATAGATCAAAGATTGGACTTCTAGGGAGTCCCCTTCAGATGTGCTGGATGCCATAAGACAGGACACTTGATTAAAAATTTCCCTCGGCATAGGCCATTTCCTGGTAACTCTCAGACATTTATCAATAGATACAAAATGAATCCTCGACCTTTTGAAAAGGCGAAGCCATCCTCCACTATTAGCCTTTCTCTGTCAGAACATGAAGAGTTGCAAGATTTGTCTAATATTGGAAAATATATAAGCCAATCTCCACTATATTTTTCTTAGGATAATTCCATATCGGAAAGTTCAAGTAGGTTTGTATCCACCTCTGGTAAAGTGACCAATACTTTCCAATGCTTCCTCCCCCCCCCGGATCCAAAGGATGATATAGAAATCCCTCCCCCTCCGCATTGTGCCTAGCCTATGAAAGAATTCTCGGTGGGATCTCAAACCATAGTTATTTCATCACCACCCCCTTCTCACAATAAGGGCGTTGATCCATCTATAAAAAGGAAAGAGGCAATGATCTCTGCTACCCCTCTAAACTCTCTCGTTTCATCTCCATCGAACCTGTTTGACAGTGACATTGACTTTCTCCTAAGTAAGAAGTCGCTTGAACTTGAACCCTTAACCATTCATAAGCCGAGCAATCCATCACCTCTTTACATAAGCCCTGACTCTGCAAGAAATATAACGGTGAGGAGGAAAAATAACAGGGGCAGTAGATATTTTAGGGGGAGGTCGGGGGGTGCAGACAAAGGTGTAAGGAACCTATCCCTTGTTGATATTCCCATCATTGATATGATAGAGAATCAGCCTCTTAGAGCAAGAGAGGCTGATAAATCTCCTCAATGACCTTCATCTTATCTATGAATATCAGAGGTCTAGGAGCAGAACATAAATTTTTGGTGCTAAAGAACTTGTTCCTCTCGGTTCAGCCAAAAATTATTTTAATTCAAGAAACTATGCATAGTAATTCTGTAACCATATCCTATTTTCAGAAAATGCTTCCTTCCTGGCACCTGGCTGCCATAGAGGCCAAAGGTCTATCGGGGGGCCTAGCGGTTTTATGGGATCTGGTCTGGATTAGAGCAAAAGCATATAAATGTTTTGCAGGAATTCTCATATCGGCCTCCATTAGAGGACAAGATTTTCCAATTAACATATTGAATACCTATGCCCCATATAAGAATAGACTCCCTTTCTGGGAAAGGTTATCTGCATCAGAAATTTTTGATATTGAAACCTTAATGATTGTAGGAGATCTCAATGTAACTCTAAATCCGAAGGAACGATGGGGTAAAAACAGGAAAAGAGACCCATTAGCAGATCGTATTAAAGGTGAACTTCTGCACAAGAATATTATAGACATAAATCCTTCCAAAATTTTGCCAACATGGGATAACGGAAGGACAGAGGAGGCGTATATTGCAAAAAGAATTGACCGTTTTATTGTTCACGTCAGCATTATTGACAGAATGGGGATGCCGTTCTCGTCCATTAGCAATGTCTTCATATCCGATCATAGGCCGATATATCTTAGCTGGAGGGAGAAGGGGTATAGGAAAGGGTACCCCTTTAAATTTAACAGACATTGGTTAGAAGAATTAGATTTTAATGATATTGTAACAAGAACCTGGAAGGACTTATCAGCAATAGACAATTTACCCCCATTCTTGACCTTCAGAGACAAGATGACCAGGATGAGAAAGGTGGTAAAATATTGGCAAATTAAGAAAAGATACATTGACAAAAAGGATCTGAGGGAGATACAAAAGGAATTGGACAGTATATCCAGATCCCTGGATGCTAATAGTCTCCCATTTGATATCAGATGCCGCCTCAACGAGCTCGAAAGGAGAAAGCAGAAAATTCTGAAGCAGGAAGAGGCCTCATGGAGACTTAAGAGCAGGGCAACTTGGCTCAAGGAAGGTGACAAAAACACAAAAAAAAAATCATAGGTACACAAATTCCAGGCGGGAGAAAAATTCCATATGGAAAATTAGTGATGGTCAGGGGGGCTTCCTTTTTTCTCAACAAGACATCCAAAAGGAAGCTATGAAATACTTTGAAATACAATATAAAAGAATAGATGCCTGCAGGTTTCAGGATATTTTATGGGGCGTAGATTCTTTCCCCCAAATGTTTGATGAGGAAAAAATAAAGATCTCTTCCATCCCATAACTGAGGACGAACTTATTGGTGTAATGATGTCCTTCAAGAAAAACAAATGCCCAGGCCCGGACGGCTGGACAATTGATTTCTTTATCTACTTTTTTGATCTCATCAAACATGACTTAAGGATGGTTGAGGTAGCAAGAATTTCAGGCAGCATTCACCAGATTATGTCCTCCACTCAAATAACACTCATCCCAAAGAAATCGGAGGCTGAATCCTTTCAAGACTTTAGGTTGATTTCCCTTTGCAATATCACATTCAAAATTATTACAAAAATTATTGCTGAAAGGATCAAATCTACCTTAGCTTGTTTTTTAACGAAGGATCAGCATGCCTTTTTAAAAGGTAGAAATATATTGGATGTTGTTACTAATACACAAGAAAGTTTATTTTCCATGCTTTCAAGCAAATCTGATGCTGCCATTCTGAAAATTGATCTTCAAAGAGCATATGATTGCTTAAATTGGGGGTTTATTAGATGTTTACTAGCTAAGATTGGTCTGAGATCCAATATTATAAAGTGGATCATGGCTTGTGTGGAGAAAGTAAACTATGTTGTCATTATAAATGGGATCCCCTCCCCTTTTTTTCTTGCAGAAAGAGGTCTTCGTCAAGGCTACCCCCTATCTCATCTGTTGTTTATTTTGACAATGAACTCTTTAAGCCTTCATATTAACAAAGCAGTCAGTGAAAATAGATGTTGACCATTGAAAATTTGTAGGAACAACTACATTTCGCATAACCTGTTTGTTGACGATGTGCTCATTTTCGCAATGTTGTGCAGAGTCACTTGGTCAAATCTATATGTCATTTTGAAAAGATTCCAAGATGCTACTGGTCTTCATATTAATAAGTCAAAATCCATCCTGTTCCACAATGATGTCAATATGGAAACAGCTGAATGGGTCTCAACGCTGTTTGGGATAGATATGAAATCCATAAAAAAATGGATTTAAATATTTAGGTTTCCAACTCAAAGCAAAGGGATATTCAAAAGCAGATTGGCTATGGATAATTGACAAGTACTACAAAAGGATATCTACTTGGGAATATAGGAGCCTATCACTGGCTGGAAGGATTATCCTCGTGCAAGCAGTTTTAACTCAACTGGCTGTATACTGGGCACATTTATTCTTTCTCCCTGTGAGTATCATCCAGAAAATGAATAAGATTACTGCTAACTTTATTTGGGGTGGAAAAATAGAGAAAAGCAAATACCATCTTGTTAAAATGGATAAGATCTCTAAGCCGAAGATGTCAGGCGAATGGGGACTGTTGGACCTGAGATCGTTTGGGAAGGTGCTACTGTGCAAATCATTATGGAGGGGGATCTATGGAGAAGGCCCCTGGAGCAGCACAATTAAAAAGAAATACATGGGTGGCAAAGACATTGCACATTGGTATGGATTAGGAAGGATTCATTCGAACTATGGGTCGGCTATACGGCTCAGCTTTCGAAAGATTGAACACTATTTTTTGAAGAACTTGATATGGAGCTTCCAATCCGGCAACAGGATTATCATTGGAATTGACCCTTTTATATGCGGGCGTGAGAAAATTTTTATTCCTGCTAATCTTCTAAGTTTCTTCCATAGGAAGGGGTTCTTCACCAGGGATAAACTCATTGCATCATGGCAGGGCCCAGTCCCACTGTGGAGAGAGGCTGACAGTTTGGGGATGTGTGACTCTTTAGCAAGACATTGGAACATAATCAGAGATGGCTTGAGAAGCAGTGGCATTCATTGTTCTTTACCTGAAGATGTCTTGGTATGGAAAGCACCAAATGCTAAATCCCAGGTTTGCGTAAAAGATATTTACATTAACTTGATTGGGTTAAAAATAGCACATTTTGGCCCTTCTTTTCCTACCTTTTTCTAGAAAACCGGATGTCCTCCCAAATTTACTTTCTTCACGTGGTTGGTGTTCCACAATAAAAATTTGTCTTGGGATAATCTGAAATGAAAAAAAAAAAAAAATGGCATGGGCCGGGCTATTGTTTAAGTTGTGAAGCAGCAGAGAAAAGCAACTTCCATATGTTTTTCTAGTTCCAGAAATAGCGATTACTGTGGTATGAATTGGTTGTCTTACTAGGATTCCCTGTTGTGTCCCATGCTTCTATACAGGAAGCATTCCTCTGGTGGAGTGGGCAGCGTGAATCTTGGAGACCAATTATCATCATAGTCTTGTGGTGTGCCTAGAAGTGGAGGAACAATATTATCTTTAGAGCCAGGAAAGAGCCTTTTATGGCAATCTTACAACATGTTGTCTCCTCCTATGAATCTCTTCCGGCTAAAAATCAAAAAGGAAAAAATGTCAGTTGGAACAGGCAAGGAGACGTTATCTCAGGGACCCCAAGGGCTTTCTTTGATGGTGCTGCTCAGCACAATTCCTGTGGCTGCGGGGTTCATATTATCATGGACGAGGACCTTCATTATCTCATCTCATGGAATGGTGGAAAGGGCTCTAACTGCATAGCTGAGGCGATGGCTCTGGCGGGTCTTCTTTCTTTCTGCATCTTTTTTGACATTCACTTTGTGTCAATTTACGGGGATTCTAAAATTATTGTTGATCATTTTATGGGAAAATGTTGTATCAATTGCCCTCACCTAGCGGGCTGGATGGACAGAATTATGTATTTGTGGGGTAAAGTGTAAGGATGCTCCATTCAACACATCTATAGGTCAAAGAATCAGCAAGCTGACTGCTTATCTAAGGAAGGATTGCTATCTCAAATAGGTATCTGGTCTATGAAGGTAATATCTGCCAGGGGATCCTACCCCATACATGATTTCTCCCTCCCTGGGTTTTAAAGCTCTAAAAATTTACTGGTATGTTTTGCTTTGTTTTTTATCTTTTTGATATATATCCCTGTATAGATATGATGTATAAATCGGTGACCTTTCCATGGCAATCAGTTTTATATTCCAAGTATTTCATGTTGTTGTTTTCTAGAAGCTCTGTATTTGGCTTTTTGTGTTACGAGTCCCTTAGCTTTTTGATCCAGTTCTAGCTTATGCTACAACTTTCAAAAGCTTTTGATATACTATCTGTTTTATATTACCTCAATATAATGCATTATACTTTTTCGTTATAAAAAATATATATTTAATTTAAAAAATAATATTAATATATAAAATATTAAATGATTAAAATTAAAATAATTTTATTAATTAAAATTTTAAATAATTAATTTCTAACAAAATAAAAAATTAGGGCAACTTAGCTAATCTATATTTATGCTCTTAAAACCATGACGAATTCCATTATAAAAAATGCATCCTTCTTTTAACGGAGCATCTGCTATATGTTTCTATTCCATATAGACATATGCAAAGAATAAATCCTGTAAACATTTTCCAAACAATCTTATACAATGCATTCAGTTGATGAGCAAAGGCTGCTCAAAATTTGTCCTCTCCAAAACTAAATTTACAATCAATGTGGAATATCTCAAAATATATTAAAAAAAAAAACTTCAGAATTTCTGAAAATACATAAAAGAAAAACTTACACATTTAAATGGCATAGAATTAACCCTTCAAAATCACAATTTTCCCAATTTCTAACTTTATAAAATAATTAGGAAAAAAAACAAACAAAAAAACGTTACTCGTCATCTTTCCTCTCAAGGTGCTTGGTAACGCTTCACTTTTCTGAAAACCATGCACCCACCTCCCTGCACGTTCGTACTATCTGGAAGTGAGTGCATTCATTAACCAACGAGTCTGAATGCCTGCCCATGACTTTTCCAGTCAATCTCAGGCTTCTGTTCCACTGGCTTCTATGCATCAGCACCCATGTTTTAAAGCTCTTAATTCATTTCCTCGAAATAACCAGTGTTTACAGTGATAGCGGCAGGTCAAAAGGTAAGCCGGTGGAAGTTTGAATGATGATGATTTTGGAGTTCTCAAGCACTTTCCTGCCATGATCCAAAATAAAGAAGGGTCCATTTGGATATGTCATGGGGCCCACACAAGCATTATCTATTATGATGGGTTGCTTGACTTTCATACCCCTAGGAAATTACAACATATTCATATTCATATTTATATTTTGGCATATTCATATTTAAATTTTAGGAAATTACAACATTATAGCACATGCATTTATATGACTAGAATACCTATTTGTTTGTTTTATGATTGATTAGGTGTTTGCTATCAACAACCTATACTCTATTATTGATTAGAGGTTGCATGTGGCACAAGTTTCATGACAATTTCCATACACATAACTTTGTAGTTGTGCTCCTTTGTCCCAAAGTGAATTTGGTACAAGGAATATCAAACCTAACTTCATAATTATCACTTTAACGTACTTTACCTTTATCATTCCTAGTATGGTAGGTAGTAAATAAGTATTTACATTATCATTAGTAAACGTTTATTTTTTGAAACGGATGATGGTGATGGTGATGGTGATGGTGATGAGTTATAGAATTTGAAAATAGGAAGATAACATTTTATTGTATTAGCCATTGGATTTATCCACAAGAAGAAAAATATAAAAAATATTTCCACTATGAAATGAATTATGGTTTTTTGGACATATGCTATTGATAAGCCATGGTAGCAACCCATAACATTATAACAAAGCATATTTACAAGTTAAAAATCATCATGGTAAAATGAAGTGAATTTTTATGATTAATAATCTTGTTAAATGTTTTCTATATATGTTTAACTCATATATTAATTCTTTTAATAATAATAACAATAAAATAGTAATAATTTATTTTTAATCATGACTATGTGATATGCATTATGAGGTAAGTATTTTGATACCTATCATGATTGATACTTATAGATGTTTAAGTGCTAATTGATTTATATAGCTATGTTACTTACATGCCTAACATAAATATATTGTTGGAAGTGTAAAGAAATCTAGTCTATAAAAAGTTCCATGTTCGAAAGCCCACCAAAAACAATGTAACAAATAAGGTGAAAAAAAACTATGTCCTCTCAATTTTGGCCCAATTTTACAATATAAACAATTTTGCAAAAAATAAGTTGTTTAATGGTCTCCTCATGGGATCACCGAGTGGTTGGCACAATGGGATGTTATCCCCTCCACTTGGTTTCAAATCCTATGGGGGCATCTTTGGTCGTTGTGATAAGGCTAAGGAGTAGGCTCTCCCACGTTTATGGAGTTTGGGCTCTTGCTAAGTCATAAATTCCTAGTACATTCACCCAGATTACTACAACGAGTTACAGATTCACCACACAACTAGTGGACATAATGGTAATGGTAGCATGAAATACTACAACGAGTTACATATTCGCCACACAACTAGTGGACATAATAGTAATGGTAGGATGAAATGATTCACCACACAACTAGTGGACATAATGGCAATGGTAGGATGAAATACTACAACAAGTTACAGATTCACTACACAACTAGTGGACATAATGGTAATGGTAGGATGGAATAGCTAGTTAACATAATAGAGTTAACATAATAGTAATGATGGGATGAAATGATTCCCACACAACTAGTGGAAATAATGGTAATGGTGGGATGAAATAGCTAGTTGACCTAATAGTAACGCTAGGATGAAATAAAATTTTAATGATTGGGTAGTGGTATTAAAGTAAATGTACAATCTTACATTTAAAAAATAACAATTTAATAAAATTAAAATTAAAAATATTACTTAAAAAAATATTATTTAATTTAGTAAAAATATTAATTTAAAATGTATTATTATTTAATTTAGGAAAAATATTAAATTAAAAAATAGTAGTTAATGGAAAGTTATTTTTTTTCAAAAATGTTGGTAGTATCACAAATATTTTAGAAATGAGAACGAATGTGAATAAGAGTATGGCAATCTAAGAGAAAATGTTTTTCATCTTTAATGTTCTTAGTATCACAAAAATGACTTACTATTTTGTTACAAAATATTTTAGGAATAGACCAATACACTAAATGTCATAAAAAAACATATAATTAATAAACATATAAAATGACTTTTTTTGTTACAAAATATTATAAGAATAGAAGAATCCACTAAATTTTAAAAAAAACATATAATTAATAAATATATAAATTTATACAAATTTAACACATATATATGATTGATATTTTATTTTAAAAATTAAACATAAAAGAAATAAATAATTAAAATTAATATTTTTATAATAACATTTTAAATAATTTTTTTTAATAAAAAAAAATATTTAAAATAAAATATATTATTTAAAAGAAAATGATATTGATGTTTAATTTAGAAAAAAATATTAATATGGAATAATTAATAATTAATAGATAAAGGATGTCTACTAACCCTATAATAATAAGAACAAAGTCGTATTAATTAATTAATTAGCTTAATATACAGGTAAAATTTGACCTAAATCACTTTATGAAATGAAATACAAAAAGTGAACTAAGCATTGCATGATGTGGTGAATGATAAAGTGATGATGTGGTGAATGATAAAGTGAATTAAAATGATAATTGAAGATAAAAGCAAGTTGTTGGAATGGTTTATAATAGGTAATGGAAGATAAAATAAATTCATATATGGAAAGGTTGGAAAGAAAATTACTATTTTAGAGTTAGTTATGAATATTTGAGATTTTTTTATCACCATTAAAAGAAGATGAATGGTGAGTGTTTGACATTAAAAACACAAGAAAATAATATATTTTTATATACATTTGCAAATGGCATGTCATGTTTGTTTGTTAGGATAAGATAAGGATGACAATGAGTATGGTAGGGTATTGACATGATATTGAGAGGTAAATATCATTTTTATTTGAGATAAGGATGTATAGTTTTTTTTTGAAAAAAATTGATTTAAAAAATGGGTCAAAAATGTATAATAAAATTTAATTTTATAAGAATCAATAAAATTTAATATGATGATGTCAATCATAGGATTATTCACTATTTTTGGAATAAAAAGGTAAAAAGATGATAAGATAAAGATAAATATATAAAACTATTTTGTAAGTAGTATTTTTAACTTATATCCCTACGATTTTATTCAAATTTCTAGCCGGAGCACTCGTTAAATGTAGAATTTAATTATGCATCCAAGGAGTACCAATGTTACATATTTTCGAACACCAAAAATGTGAAATACATTTAAAAAAATGTATTTCACATTTTTCATATAATGGGGTCCATCAAAAGTATGCAACATGTGTACTCCTTGGATGCGAAATTAAATTGTGTATCTAATGAGTGCTCCCAATTGAAATTAGAGTAAAATCATAGGGGGATAAGTTAAAAATAAGAGTTGAAAAAGTAGTTTTTTTCCCCTCCAAAACCTTATGCAATCTAATTTAATTATTTCTACTATTATTTTATAATATTTCTTAGGAGACCCATTTTATACTTCAAAATTTCTCTAATGATTGCATTGCACCACCAATTAAATCACTTCTACTCTCCACAAATAGATATTATGTCAAGTCCCTTTACATTCAACAACCATGATACTTCCATATTTTATGCACATCCTCTACACAGAGGCTAAAAAATGAGTAGATATTGATAAAATGTATAAATTCACATTAAGTAACCACATTTTTTCCATAAAAAGATTCATTACATGTATAGTTGTCATTTGTAACTTCTTTGAAAAAAAATATTAAAAAACAATATTAATATTGAATCCTCTCTTCATAATAAGCTAAAATTATAGAAAACCAATCCACTTTTCAAACAAACAAAAAAAATGCAGTTGCATCTAACAAAATTTCCAATCAGAGCTTGAGTTTTACATGATCACAACTCCATGCATTTCAAAACCTTATTTCCTTGGGTTTAATTTGAAACAAACCCATATACTTAGAAAATCAATCAGAGTTTTGGATCGACTAAAAACTTAAATTGTGACCTAAATGGATTCCATAAAAAAATAATGTTTAAGTTTCATTTAAAACAAATTTATATACTTAGAAAATCAATTGGAATTAAATCAATTGGGTTTATGTACATGCTCTACACAGGGGCTAAAAAATAAATAGACATTGATAAAATCTATAAATTCACATTAAGTAACCCCATTTTTTCCATAAAAAAATTCATTAGATATATGGTTATCATTTATAACTTCTTTGAAAAATAGTATAAAAAAACAATATTAAAATTGAATCTCTCTTCATCATATATAATAAGCTAAAATTATAGCAAACCAATCCACTTTTCTATTCATTTCAAAACCTTTTCTGTGCATTTCAAAACCTTGTTTCCTTAGGTTTATTTTGAAACAAACCCATATACTTAGAAAATCAATCAAAGTTTTGGATGGACTAAAACATAAATCAATGAAAAAGTAATGCTACATGAATACAGTGCTCCACAAGCCATGTTATCAAATTTCAACCCACCAATATTAATTATTTCAACAGGTTGATATTTTATAATTTAATAACTAAAGCACTAAGAGTGTAGTGGACATCAAGGCCAGCGTTATCTTTGAATTTATAATGCTAGGATATGTGTGAGAGAGAACGAATTGCCTGCAGAAAGAAAGACGCTGAAAATAATAGGATTTGTTTAAAATAAAGTTGGAACCGGAAACACACAAGATGATGCTAATAGTGAAGGGGGATGCTCCGGTAGAGAAACTAGTAAACTTTTACTATATTTATTAGTTACCCTTCTTACTATATTTATTAGTTACCCCTCTACATATGTGTTATCATCAACCAAGTGTTCGACCATGATTCAGTTAATGTAATATTCTCTCTATTCAATTTTCTCTATTTATGACATCTTTTCATTTGATCTACCTCCCATTTATTTACATATAGAAATTTAATTTAATTTTATTAATATTTTGATCTATTTCCCTCCTGCACATAGGAATGACAATTATCAGCGTTTCCTATTAATCTCACGTGTTTTGTTATAAATCCTCATCATTATCTAAGTTTATAATGCAAAAGGCTTTTAAGTTCTAATGAAAAGATACTAAAATAACCATCGAAACATACCTTCTTTGATACTCCACACAGCCCAACCAGCAAACGACCGCAACAACTGTGGGAGGCACAGGCACCAAAACTGTATATCAAGAAAAAGGAGCGCAGAGATGCAATAGCTAGTTACCACCACATAACGAACAGTCAAGACTTAACACAAACTGGATAAGAACTGAATCTACCAAGTTGATACAACCCTTGCCGGACGAGTGGGAGAGATTTCCAGGTTGAAGCCCTGAACCAGGGGGACGCAACCACAGAGTTCCATATCAAAACCTCGAAGAACCACCGACAGCGCATAGCTCACAGAACCGGGAGAATGAAAGAGTGAATGACTTGGGCGTGAGTTTGAAAACACCCATACCAAGGCAGGCTTGAGGAATCCCAAGGAGGGACAGTTGTCAAACGACCAGAGACCAGCGTACCAATCACAACCCCTATCATTAAATTCAAGCGCCGACGAATCGATTTGTGTAAAAAAAAATCTATTGTTCCTTATTAATTGCCACTGTACTCCCGCATCGAAATACGTTGGAGGTGTATTACGTGGGCTGGCCCCATCAAGTGGTATCAGAGCAAGGAGTTGAAGGAATCGGGATATGGAGGTTCAAAGACGAGGATGTGGAAGAGGTGTGCGCAGAGTAGCAGATGAGGGCTTGAAGAAAGAATTAAGGGCCCTTACTGCTCGCTTAGAAGCAATGGAGGCAGGAAGAAGAAGAGACCCAAAACTTGGGGACGATAGTGAGGAGGAGGCAGTAGCTGTTACAGACGGATCAGATGAAGAAGCCCCAGAGATAAAACTGTTGAAATAAGTATTGCTAGCCAGCAGCAAACCCAAACCAGAGATTCCTAACTATGATGGCAGTCTATCCGCAGATGTTCTGCTGGACTGGATAAGCGAGTTAGATAAGTATTTTGAAAATGAAGAGATCAGTGAAGATAAAAGAGTCAAATTCGATGCAACTAAATTAAAGGGACACGCCGCTTTATGGTGGGATAGTGTCCAAGCAGACAGAAGGAGAATGAATAAACAACCGATAAAGAAGTGGCCAAGGATGGTGGCAAAGCTGAAGGGCAGATTCCTGCCTAAAGATTATTAGGTTGAACTTTACTGACGGGTACAAAATTTAAGGCAGAAGGGTATGACCGTAAAGGAATACACAGAAGATTTTTATCGTGTAAACTTGAGGCCTGGTTATACTAATGATACT
>APFE030173479.1:12920-35683 GCA_000404065.3 Pinus taeda | reverse complement strand
CCCTATCTCTGGAGCATTTTTTGCTTCTTGGGGAGGTGTCGCTGCTTCTTTTGGTTGTGTAAGATATGCACCCCACTGTCCAGCTTGATCTGCCTCTAGACATTCAAATGATCTGTGTCCCCATTTATGACACCTGTAACATTGGTAACCAGCCCCTTTTCCTCGGCCATTTCCCCTGCCCTACTAGGATGACCTACTGCCTCTCGCATTATCACCTCTGTCTGCTGATCCAGATGCTTTGGAAATACCGCCTTCCTCATTACTACTAGCAGTCCATCCTCTACCATATGACTGGCCTTTTCCACTGTCGGCTCCTTGTCCTCTCCTAGCATTCTGCCTTCTAGTAATTTTCTCTTCAGCTTTCATCACACTCTAATACACTTCTTCGGTGTTCTTTGGAGATAAAATACCGTTTTCATCTAAAATTTCTAATCTTAACCCATTTACATACATGGATGTTCTTTCTACGATATCCTCTGTATATCCGGCTCGTAAGTTCACTCGATAGACCTCCTCCATGTACTCCCTTACCATCATTCCTTTCTGTCTTAGATTCTGCACTTGCATGTGTAGTGCAATCTGATAATCTTTTGGTAGAAATATGCCCTTCAACTTGGCCACCATCCTTGACCAGGTTTTAATCGGCAACTTGTTCAATCTCTTTCTCTCCGTCTGGACATTATCCCACCAGAGGGCTACCTGTCCCTTCAATTTCGTCGCAATGAACCTAACTCTGTGGTCTTCGCTGACTTCCTCACACTTGAAATACTTATCCATCTCGCTGATCCAATCCAATAAAAACTTGATAGACAGGTTGCTGTCATAGGTTGGGAGCTCTGGTTTGGGTATACTGCTTGCCACTAAAAGAGACCTCAGCAATCTCATTTCTGGGGTCTCACCTTCCAATCCATTTGTTGCTACTTCAGTTTCCTCTTCGTTGTCATCGCCTACCTCTGGGTCTCTTCTTCTCCCTGCCTCCACTACCTCCAAACAAGCAGCAAGAATTCTAATCTCCTCTCTCAATCCTTCCTCCGCTATCCTTCGAGCACCTCTACCATGACCTTGCCTTCCTCTTTCCATGTCTTCAATCAATTTCACCTACTTTGATACTAGTATGATGGGACCAGCCCAATAGTTTACAATCTGTCATAATTAAAATGATTATGTAATGTTTATATGTTTGGTTAAATCATTCGGTGGTGATTACATGTGGGAGGAATGCATCGTCGGATATTTTTGGCTTTGTATTATGTGTCATTAATTTACACAATAATGAATGGGTACTTGCCTCGGATTTCGTATTCCCGCTCATTCCTATGCTTGAACCCTTCGTTCGTCATTCATTTTGGTCATTTGTTGTTGGTTTGTCAAGGGTTTGCTACATTGTGCTCTACAAGTTTTGGTGGCCAGCTTTGCTGCAAGTCTTGGGCGCACCTCTAGTTGTTCCTGTAATGGATCTTTGTTGTGAATGTGGTTGTTCTTAAACCTCAGTTCGTTGGAAGTTGTGGTTTTCCCTGTAGCTTCCTGGGTAAGTCATACTTTTGTTGTTGTTTTCTTTCCTTCGACTGTTGGTTCAATAGGTCGTTGTATTTCAGGTTATGTGGTGGTATTTCTTGTTCTGGTTGGCAGCTTAGTATTTGGCTTGTCTCCAGGCTCAATTCGATGGCATTCTTTTGTCCTCGGCTTAGAACGCAGGTAGTCTTCCTTCTCTGTTTCAATTTGCAAATTCTCTTTGCATAGCTTCTGACCTGGTTCGCTCCTTCGTCACTGCAATTAGTCAGAAATTTGGGTGGAATGTTGGTCTTCGGTTTCACTGCAAATTCTCAGGTAAGCTGAATGAAAATTTCATTGTTCTTTTCCTTTCCAGTTCTGTACTTTCACTTCTTCTACAATATATTTTTCCAACACCTATTTGTCATCGTTGTGTAGGTGTTGAGGGTTTGCGGTTGGAGGGTTTGGCCATATATGTCTCGGTCTTGTCCGATAGGTGCTGCCGCTTCGAATTTCCTTTACTGCTCGTTCTAGTTTTTAACTTACGCCTTCTGGTCATATGGGTTTATCACCCACGTGGCTTGTCGATTGGCTCACACTGTGAGTGATGTTTTGTTACTTTGGGAATTTGGGCTTCCATTGTGTCTTTGACTACAATCTCCTCTTTATGGGTGCAATTTTATTTCGAAACCCTCACCTAGGGTTTTTCGTTCACGATTTGAGCGTTCACGGATTTATTTTTACAGTACTGTTATGTAACTATTATACACTGGACTTTTTAATTTTGAAAGAAAAATCCTTCAGGAAAATATAATAAGATTTGGTTTGGTTTACCTGAATGACATTTTCTTTTGGTTTGCTCTGAATTCGTCGTCTGAACTGCAGTTCTAATTCTTCTGTTTGCTTGTGATTATATTAACGTGCATGAACACTATAGATACATTGGTAATTTTGTATGGCTGTCAATTTAAATGTATGTGGAATTTTTCGTCCGTCCTGTGGGTGCTTGGCCTATAACGAATTCTGTTTGTGCCACTCTCTGTCTATTCTCGCTACTTGATTCACATGAAATATAAACCCTCATGTTATATTTGTTCATCTGTCTCACTATGAGAATTGGTTCCTTCTCTCAGGAAAACAAAAAACGAATTAATTTCAAAAATTCTATGTACAGTAGGTTGTCTGTTCAAATATTCCTCAATTGGAAAACAAAATAGAATAAAATAGGACATACAGATGGACAGAACTTAGTTTCTCTGTTATTGTTATTATTCGAGTGCAAGAGGTACTAAACCCCTTACATGATTTGTCTTGTTACATTTATGTGTTTCTTGTTCCAGTTAATGAAACTGTACAGTTTCTTTTTCGTTACAGACTTTACAATTACATGGTTATTAGTCACTCGTTCTATCCTTATGACTAGATTTCCCTTCTAAACATATTTGTCTTTTTCTTTTGAAAATAATAGGACAACCATTAATCCCTGACTTATTAACAACATACAAACAAATAACCCTAACTCATCAAACTACCCTTGACTAATTTAGAAATTAAGATAAAAATAAAAATCCTACCTCCTAATCTGTCGACCAACATAAAGACAAATAAAAAGTAAACTCAACTCTTTGACCTAGTAAAGACTGACACCCAGTCATGGTGCCTGACATGGATTCTCCTGCATCAAGTGATAAAGGAGATTTTTTATAGTCAATAATAGCATATGTTACACCATGGAGAGTGAGGGTGTGGTCCCCCTTTTTCATAGTTTGGTTCATTAATCAAAATATATGCATTTTCCACTTGTGACATGTTCAAAAGGTAGTAAAGTATAACTTGAGTTACAACAAATATCATCTATCATATACAACAAGAAGCATGTTGTTAGAGGGCGAATGTGGCCTCTATTCTTCCCTAATTCAAATGACTAAATGCTTGGAACCCACTCAAAACAACTCACTAACTTAACATTGCATTACATGACATCTTATTTCATTTCTCTTTTTATGTTTTGGACAAAACTTTACTATACATATACCATATATTTATGACTGAGAGAAAATTAAAAATTGAAATATCTCAATATTATCCAAATACTTCCTCATTCAAATAAAAAATAATTCTATTTAAAATAATTTATTTACTCTAATCAAAAGTTCAATTTTTTACCCTTTAAATTTATATATAAATAAAAATAATTAAATAACAATCGCAATTAACTAATAATAAACCATTTCATCAATTATTATATAAATAAACTAAAATAATAGAATTTTTTTTTTTTTAAATATATAATTGAAAATAATCAATCCCAATTAAAATAAATAAAATACAATTCAATTCCATAAATAAATAAAATGCAATCAATTCCATATTTTAACTATTTTAGTTTAGTTATCACTAAAAAAAAATCTTAGATAAAAAATAGGTGTCTTCTTAAAACATTCCTACAATATTAAGTCATTCGTAAATTGATTACTTAAAATGTCATCTCATCCGTATGTATGTAATATATATATTATATATATATATATATATATATATATATATATATAATAATGTTTTTTTATTAAGTGGCATGTTGCTTTTGCATTAATGACATCGTATTATACCTACAAAAGTTGTTATATTGTGATCACTATTGTGTTCATCATGTCTTAATATCCATTGAGTTATCTTCATACATGCACTTTAGCCGAAGTTTTAAACAAACTTTATATTTAAAAAAAAATGAGTGTGGGATTGGATATTATATTCGAGGTCTTATCGCAGGTAAGGAGGCAATATCATGTGTTTTTAATGTATAAGTTTAGATTGGCAAACCTTACAATATTATAAGGTTTTAATGTATTAGTTTGGATGTGCAAACCTTAATTTGAAATTTTATATTAATCCCTCCCAAAATTCCACCTACCACTCACATTTACATCCGCGACCACCACTTACACCTACCACCATTGCTCATGAGGCACAAACAAAGGTACAAGAATCTAAGTTACAGATTTTCATGAGGCATAGACAAAGCTACATGGAAGTTCATGAGGCATAGACAAAGCTACATGCAAGTTCAAGTTCAAGTTCTAGGTTTTCAATTTTTTTTTCAATTTCAACAAACCTATGTTGGAGGTTTAACTTTGTGCCCATCTTATCCATATACTTATCAGTAGGGCATTACATCCTCCATACATCTGTGGTGAATTTTCTCTCACTATTTTTGTGTATTGACAATTTAATGTATAATGATGTAAATTATAAGATAAGTTTGGTATCATATTGATGGGTATACCTTATTGACGAGTATACCTACCTCATCTTATGATTGATGGGTATACCTATGCCATACCTATAGAATGAGGTTGTGGTTCGTGCTGCCTAGTACAACAAGCTATATTGGGTACATTGTCAAGGGAAAATTTATGGTAGAGATGAAGAAAAGTTCAAAATTTGTTGGGTTCAATGTAACTTCCATTGGTGCTGTTCATTTTCATTCCTTTATACTTTCATTTGTTGTCCAATATTTCCATGAGTACTTTATTTTCCTACAAATCAATGACATCAGAAACTATATATTGTGTTTCAGACAAGTGCATTATTATGATGATGAAACATAAAAACTAGTACATGTGGTGTTCTTGTGGTTGGGATGAAAGTTGAGTATTGAAAAGGTCTCTTAGCAGTGTGTTATTGTATTGAACTAGTTCTTTTGTCATTGACACCCAATATAATTGTGTTTTATGACTTATGCATGCTTTTCACGTCATTTGTAATTGTTATCATTACGTGTTTCTCTCTTGACTTCAAATATTAACCTTGTAATCTTCATGCCACTAATTTAAAATTTGTCAACAACAAATTGCTACAAATCAAAACACTTGAAATCATAAAAAAATGGCCTTTGGGTAAGGTACTAAAGTTCCTTCTTTAAGTCATTTTATGCATGTCTAGGCTTGATTTAGCTCTAATTTTCAAAGGAAAATAACATTTGTTGAACAACTCAAACGACTAGGTTATTTTATATTGATGGACTTTTCTTTAGAGTCTCGCTTGAGTCGATTCAACTTGTTGTTAAACATGGAGCTCAGAAAGGGCAGGTAAATTGTATTCTAACCACTTAGGTATCTAGAACTAGAGGCGTTATTTTGTTATTGCTTATTTTATGAACTAATAATGTCCATACTAAATGTTCCGTATTGTATCCATGTCTTATATTGAAATTTTCTCCAAAATTGAATTTTTAGAGATTCAGATTTTTTTTTACAAGTCCAAGTCAAAGAAGGATTAGAATTCTCCTTTGAAATTATAATCTAATCATAATTTAAACCCTTAAATAAGTGACATGGTCAGTAAGTTGTTGGCTGAAAGTTGGTTGATGTTATAATTTCATGAACTCTAGAACTGGCTGAACTTATTCAAAGGGAATACTCAACACCCTCATGCCAAGTAATTATACTTTTCCTTTGGCCTAACGCCAAGTATATCAAAGCTATCTTGACCAATGCAATGGATTAACATGTTCCTACTATGAGTTTTTGTAACTAAGGTTTACCCCTTGATTTCCACAAAACCATTTTGGATGGAAGTGTAGGGGCAGACATTACTTATAGTTTTATGGTTTTGAATACAATAAACAAAAGAACATGTTTTTAAAATCTTCTTTCCCTCTTAGAAAATTGTTTCAATAATGAGATGATGCTTATTATCTTGTAGGATGGTTGAACCTTAGGGTTCCCTATCCTTAAGCTTATCAACTCAGACAAGCCTATGCTAAGGCTCAAATTTACTTCCATCATATCCATATACATATCAATGGGGCATTACATATCCTCCATACAAGTGTGTTCATTTCTCTCTTACATTTTTTGTTTACAAATAATTTCATTTATAGTGACGTAAATTAGGTTGTTACTAAACCTCTCATGTTATTCTTTAACATGGTATGGAAAGTATACAAACTATGTACCAAGCATTCCTTACCATCAGGTGTAGATCTATTCTCAAAAAATGATTTTTTACCCCAAGTCCATGATTCAATTTGGAAAATTTTGGTTCTTTATGCCAACATTATACTGTTTGGTATTGTTAATAAATATTTTTTTGACCTTATTATTATGAATTTTCACCTTTAGCTTTGCGGAATATATGTAATCCTTAACTTGCCCTGCAACTTCCTCAGATATATGGTGCATATGAAAATGTTAGTCCTCCCATATGTACTTACACTCATATGGGCCAATATTTCCAAGGCAGACCTGCATTTCCCATGAAACAAATTTGTGGTGTTTAGGGACATCATCTTGTGCATTTTCATGGGCTTGGAGGTGGTGCCATGACATATATGCCTCACTAGTATGTTGCAATTATACCATTTATAAAGGCTAATTCCTTTAGTTGGTATTGTTACCATGCATGCTATTTGATTTAATAATTTTATGTTACATTCTTTCAATAGAAGATCAGATTAACAAGTGATGGTTGTACCTTCTACAACACCTAATCTAGGCCCACCACATCAACAACTGGGATTGGGAGGGCATACACAACCTTAGCAGAATTCACACAAGGTGATCATGGCCCAAAACATCCATCTCGTTCATAGGATCATCTCAATACTAGGAATAACTCTATGTTAAATGGAATGCATATTTAAAATCACAAGGGAAGATTATTTTTTGGGTACCAACTAAGATCCTTTTGGAATTTGAACATGTCATTTTAAACAAGGTCATTTCCTTAAATTCATTTTCAGTGGGATTCTTGGAGGAACATTTTATGTAGAGTATTTTTGGAAGATTCATCTTATATTCTTTTGAATGCACCTTTAAAGTCAAAAAATATATTCATTTTTAGGACACATTTTTTGACAAGGTACAAAATCCAACATTGAGCCATTTCTTTTAAGAAGCCCATCTATTCTTGCATTGAAGTAGGTTGGCAAAAAAATCATTACAATTTCTTTATGGATCATAAACTTCCAATATTCCTTCGAGGAGAAAAAAACTAGAGTTGGTACTTCAATAACAAGATTCAGAGCACTATTCCATGTTCTTGGTTTTCCACTATAGAAGTGACGACTATATTTGCAGCATGTCACATCGTACCAAACATTAATTTGGCCACTGCATTGAAAAGGAAAGAAATCAAAATAAAACCTATAAAATCAGATAATCTAGACTTATTTTTTTATTTTTTAACTGCCCAACTTAAAGCATGTAATAGAATAGGAACTTGGGCAACTAGGGGATATAGCATACTTTCATTTCCCATTATAATTGAAGGTTGTGGAAAAGTGCTCATTTTCCCCTTATTCTCAAGTTCCTATAGTGCTCAGGGGTGAGTAGGGATTCATTTGAATATATGTAATTACTACATAAAAATATAATCTATCAAAACTTGAGAGGGGTAGTGCATTGGTTAATTTATTTCATTATATTCTTGTACCACTACAACTCCTTTAGTAATTTATTTTACTATTTTATAGGAAAGAAAGATATGGATACATCCCTCGACAAATATTATGCGTCTTGAGTGAAGAAAAATGTAATCCTCGGTATAAAAAGACCACAATAGAGATAGATATTGGTAGCTTTCGAACATTCGACACACATTATTAGGTGAATGTAAAGAAGAATAGAGGTATGTTTCAATCTAATGTTTCAGTCTGATGTTGCACTAGTAACTGACATCGAAGCAAAAGCATCTTTCAACAAAGAACTACAGGGCTTTTCATTCTTCTTAGATTTTGGACGTTGATGGAAAAGATAGGAAGAATCAGTATGCTAAGAAAATTTGAGGACGATGCGTTTTTTTAAGCGAACATGGCCTTCATTTTCATTACATTTATTGGCTTTCATGTTCCTTTTTGTTAAACTTAAATATAAGGCAGAGGAGTCTTCCTTCAGACTCAGCTGGGGAGATCAAATCAGAGTTGACTTGCATAACTAACAAAGAGCTAAAAACTTAGAAATTTAACTCATAACATAATCGAGAAAAACAAAGTAAAATTGGGAGAAACAGAATAAAAATTTGGATTATAATTACAATACATGAAATACATTCATATTCAGGTTGTGGATCCTTCACCAATTAAAACAAACATTCTTATTGTGATTTACTCGCTAAAACCCATTAAAAATTTGTTTTACTCACCCACCAAAATTTTCTCCACAATTCGCTCACCGTGACCTCTCACTTACATTCGCCACTAAGCTAAAGACTTCTACATACATGTATATTCAAAACATGCATTTCAACACATTAATTTATGACAAAGTCAAAGTATTAAGACATAGTATGGGCTATTATACAAAATATATGATTTTATGAACTTGTATATGTTATTGAGTGCATATATCAAAATACCAGAGTTTACATTTTACCAACCCTACATTAAATGCACATTCATTCTTAATTATGTGATGTGTTGCGTAAAGGAGAATTTGTACTCCTACTCAGAACTTCATTTAATCTATGTCCTTCAACCTCAACAAAAATATGTAACCTGCAAACAAAAGCATACCACAGGTATGGTTGTCAGTTTAATAACTATGGTGATTGAGATTAATTTTCCAAGACTGTCCCTTAATCACAACTACCACCATTGACAATTCCCAAACAATCTCTCAGATAAAAAAAAATTCCATGTGCCAATGGCTTTGTAAAAATGTATACAAATTGTTGTGTAACATGTAGTGTTGCAACTCAATTTCACCTTTGTTAATAAATTCTCTAATGAAATGATATTTAGCATCAATGTGCTTGGTCCTCTTGTGAAAAAATAATTCTCTAATAGTGCAATTGCAGAATTGTTGTCACAAAAAATAGTTGTTGTTCCCTCTTGTTCATGGAACAAAATCCTCATCATTCTTCTCATCCAAACCGCTTGACATGTTGTTGTTGAATCAACATATTCAACTTCTATTTCTAACAATGACTATCAGTTTCTTCTTGGAGACCCAAGAAATGGCTCCTGAACCCAAATGAAAAACATATCCTCACTCGCTCTTTATATCATCAACACTTCATCCGCAGTCATTGTGAGTGTAACCAACCAGCGTAAAAATATTTGTAGCAGTGTACAAAATACCATACTCCTTTTCCTCATTAACATACCTTAAAATCCTTTTGGTTTCTTTCCAATGTGTCTCCTTAGGTGTCTCCATGAACCTTGACACCAGGGTTACTGCATACATTATATCATGCCTAGTTGTTTTCAAATACATCAAGCTTCCCACCATACTTTTGTATAATGTCGGATTGACATTACTACTTTAATCTTATTTGCTCAACTTCAAGCCCATTAGAGTTGGAGTTGGTGCGGGTTTGTTGTTCTGCATATTAAACCTCTCCAAAATTTTTGCTACATATTTTTCTTGGGAAATAAAAATACCATTTTCTTCTTGCTTCACTTCTATGCCCAAAAAATACCTTAACAACCCCAAGTCAATCATTTCAAACTCACAGTCCATGAATTCTTTGAAATTGCCGATGAGGAAACCATCACTTCCTATAAAAATCAAATGATCTACATATAAAACAACTATAAGAATCTTACCATCACTCTCTTTGATGTAGAGATTAGGCTCACCGTCATATTTGTCGAAGCCATTGTCCAAGAAGTAAGCACCTATCCCGCTATACCATGCACGCGGTGCTTGCTTGAGTCCATAAAGAGATTCTATCAACCTATACACCTTGTCTTCTTGGCCTTCTACCTCATAACTAGGTGGTTTCACAACCTATACTTCCTCTTTCAACAATCCATTCAAGAACATTGATTTTACATCGATTTGATACACTTTCCATTTATGTTACGAGGCAATCAACAACATTGTACATATTGTCTCCATCCTTGCAACTCATGCAAAGTCTTTGCATAATCTCTTCCATGCTGCTACTTGTATCCTTTTACAAATAACCTTTCTTTATGCCTTTTGATATTTCCTTCAATGTTGCTCTTGGTCATATAGACCCACTTCACTCCAACGACGTTTTTTCCTCCCATAAGGTGTACTAACTCCCATGTGTCATTTTCTTATATTGCTTCTATTTCTTCATCCATTGTCACAACCCATTTTTCTTCTTTGACTGCATCTTCAAATTGGATTGGGTCATCTACATGACAAAATAATGAAAATAAGGAATTCGTACCACCACTAATATCAACTTCATTTTTCTCATAAATATCAAGTAAATTTCTAAATTTTTGTTTTTTATGCTTGCGGAAGATGGGCTTGTCATGTCACTTGATTTTTTTCTTGAGGTAGATGACATTGCAGAACTTTGCGGTGTGCTTGGAGTACTACTTGCTTCAGTGTGTGACATTGCCCTATTATTTATTGATGGTGTTACTTACTCACTTCTTTGTTGTGCTTGAGTAGGAGTAGGAGGAGTCACCCTTGAGGAATTACTTGGTGTGGTCAATTCCTCTTTGTCTTCTTGTGGTATACATGTTTTAAAATTGATTGCCTTCTCTAAACTTCCATGCTTCACTTCCTCTTCTATGAACTGTACATCTATGTTGATTACGACTTTCTTTGTTAATGGATTGTAGAGCTTGTATGCCTTGGATTCATCACTATATCCAAAAAATATGCATATCTCCCCCTTGCTATCGAACTTCTTCCTTAGCTCAACCGTGACATGTGCATAAGCCACACTTCTAAACACTCTCATGTGAGTGACACTATGGCTTCTTCCACTCCATGCCTCTTGAGGTACCATATTCTTGACACATTTGGTTGGACACCTATTAATGGTGTGTGCATTGGTCCACCTAAATCTTAATGGAAAATATCCAAGGGTCCTTTTCCCTTGTTGACTTTTCTATTGGAAATGTTTGTCTATGTTATTTGCCCAAGATGCATCTGTCACATAGGCTATCTAGTTTTTCAATGAGTAGAAATCCATTCACCATGCCATTCCTATGTAAGAAATTCAAACCTCTAAAATTGAGATGACAAAATCTCAAATACTATAACTAGTTTTCATCTTTAACTTTTACGTGAAAGTTTACTTGTGTGACTGCTACAACTTTGATGTCATCCTCTTGTGAATTCATTGACAATTGTGCTTGTGCACCTTCTTCCTTCAAATATGGTTTTAGCTTTAGGGGAAACATTCTATTGCTTGTCATCTGAACTTTTGCAATCAACTTTCTCTTTGGAGAGTTATCCAAAATTATGCACTCATAATTTTTGAAAAAGACATTGTATCCCTTTTGCATGAGTTGTCCAATTCTTATGAGGTTATGCATAAAACTAGTGACAAAATAGATATGAGAAATGTACTTCTTCTCCCTCTTATTTTTTAGAAAATTCACTTTTCCTTTTCCCATGAAAGATACTTTTCTAACAGTCTCTAATGTCACTTTAGATTTCACACTTTCATCTAAATTGGAAACAATTTTTGTGTTCCTTGTCATGTGGTTGTTGCAACCTGAATCTAGAAACCATACATCCCTTTGTTTTTCTTGTGTTACATTACAAGCTAAAAACCTGCTATCTTGGTTCTTATTTTCCTTTATGAAATTTTCACTGGGTTTGTTACTTATATCATGTTGCTTCTTTCTACATTCGTTTGCATAATGACTATACTTCTTACAATAATGACATTGAACTTGAGATTTATCATACCTCTGACATTATGCTTGATTCTTTCTTGGGCCTTGACTTGGATTTTGATTTTTGCCTATTCCACTTGAGCTTGAAGGGGTGCCTCTTCCACCTCTAAGTGGGCTTTTTCGTCTTCCTCTAGAATTTTATCTTCCTCTAAGTCTACCTTGACCAAATGAACTTGTGTCTTGAAGGCATGCTTCAATGATGAGTTTGTTTCTCTATTCAGTCTACGTTCATGAGAAATTAGTGATGCATGAAGCTCATCCACATAAAATTGAGAGATATCCTCTATCTCTTCTATGGACACAACAATTGCATCAAATCTTGGTGGAATACATCTCAAAATCTTCTCAACTATTATCTGACCATGAGACTTGATTTGACTAACGAATCCAATTACTTGTGTAAAAAATGAGTCTACATTTTCATAGTCTTTCATACAAATCATCTCAAAGTATCTCCTTAGCATTTGTAGTTTTCACATTTCACTTTTGCCATGCCTTGGCACGCTATTTGGAGGGTATCTCATGCTTTCTTGGATTTGTTATTGCTACAATCCTTGGGAAAATGCTTTCATCAACTCCTTGAAAAATATAGAAGAGGTCTTTTGAATCCTTATTCCTTTTGTCCCTAAAAAAATCCTTTTCTTCTTGTGACAAGGCATTATATGGTGTTGCGTGTGATTGTTCTTGGAACAGATTTTCGACCAAATTCCAAATATATTAGGAAGAAAAAAGAGCCTTCATTATAATAACCCACTAGTCATAATGTTTACCATTAAACTGAGGTATTTGAGGATTAGTCAAGTTTGTGGTTGATGCTACCATTTTATCTTTTAAAAAAAAAATCTTTGTGCTGGTAAGTAAGCTCCATATAATTGGGAGCAACACAATAAAGCTTTGGATTATAATTCTAATACATTAAATACATTCATATGGAGGTCGTGGGTCCTTCATAGCTAAAACAATCATTCTTAGTCCGATTTACTCTTCACCATGAGTTGCAGAGTAACTCTTTATAAAACCTTGTAACAGATTGTTTCACAGGCCCACCAAAATTTGCTCTACAAGTTTCTCACTTTCACATCTCATAATTATATTTTCCACTAACATAAAGACTTCTACATACATGTATATTCAAAACATACATTTCAACACATTAATTTATGAGAAATTAAAATTATTAAGACATACTATGGGCACTTATACAAAATAAATGATTTTCTAAAGTTCTATATGTTGCAGAGTACTACATACATGTATATTCAAAACATACATTTCAACATATTAATTTATGACAAATTAAAATTATGAAGACATAGTATGGGCACTTGTACAAAATATATGATTTTCTGAACTTGTATTGTTGCTGTATACATATATCACAGTAAAATAATTGAATTTACTTTTTACCAACCTTGAATTAAATGCACATTCTTTCTTAATTATTTAATGTGTTTCTTAATAGAGAATTTCTAATCCTGCTCATACCTTCATTTAATCTATGTACTTTGCAAACAAATGCACATTTTTTCTTAATTATAATGCAGATTAATTATAATGACATCACGGGCTCATTTAGATTTCATCAAAGACAAAACTTAATGCAACTTAAGATTTGTTGATTGGTGTGATTGATATCTAATCCCTTTTAAAGAAACTTATTAACCTAACGTGGAGAGAAGAATCCAGAAATTTAGGTGATGTTGTAGGCGTTTGGCTTCTTGCCACTATAGTAATAAGTATGGATGTTGTATGGAGGAATGACATGAGTAAAGCTTTGTTGCAACGCTTCGTGCTTATACTAACCTTTTCCTTGGGAGCCTTTTTGTCATCACGCTTTTTCTTGGTTGTCTTTTGTTAACTTCAACAAAGTGTCGCTTCATCTCCTCAATGTCCGAAGGCATACTGTCTACCATGGAGGGTTTTTAATTTTACTTAATTGAAAAACCAAAAACCTTTTAATGTTCAATAATGTAACTACGCTTCAATATGGTTTATTTTCATTTTTTTTTCTCTTTAACCAGTTTTAAGATAATAATTTTTCACCATCACGGCTACCAGTTATGATTTACTTCAGAAAAAGTAGGTAGTGTTTGGGTTTTTTCTTAATCTTATTTTTAAATTAGTGTTTATAAAATAACAATTTAAATAATTTTAAATATGATAAAAAATAAATGTTTATATAAATTAATTAATTAGTGTTTATAAAATAAACTATTTAAAGAATTTTAAATAGGATAAAATAAATGTTTATATAAAATTAATTAATTATTTATATATATATAAGCTTATTTATTTCTTAATTAATGAGTTAAATGAAATTATATAATAATCTAATAAATAAACTAATTACACAAATTGACTAAAAAGTTTAATTTAAATACTAAAACATATTCATTATTATATAGTTTTAGAAATAAATAAAAAAAACAACTTATAATAAATAGATAATATACTAACACAACATATTATATGTAGCAACCAATTAATAATGATAAATACATAATAACCCAATAATATAAACCCAAAATATATAATATTAAAACCTATGTTATAATTTAATATTTTTAATCTAATATTAAAATCTAATTAAAAAAAGCAAAAGCTAAAACCAAAATAAAACTAAAACTACAATATCTCATAATAATCATAATAAACCTAAACTTACAATTAAAACCTAAATCTTAAATTAAAACCCAGAACCTAAAAGCTGAACTAAAACATAAACCTAAACATAAAAATAAAACCTACAACGTTAAACTAAAATGTAAAATCTAAACATAAAACGCTAAACTAAAAATGTAAAAGACAACCTGTCAAACAGACTATGGTGCTTATGGAGGGCAGCTTAGGCAAAGATTGGCCGGTGGGAAAGGAAGAAGAAAGAAGAGGCGAGGGACAAGTATTAGTAGGGGCCAACACGACAGGAGACGTGTTTCTTTTGCCTCGTCGGCGTTGGTATTTAAATGTTTTGAAATTGAAAAATGGTTGAAACTCTTTTAATTTCTTTCATTTGAGAAAAAAAATATTTCCATGCAATTAAATTTAAGCCATTCACAACTTAATTTTATTTTATAAAGAATAAAAATTTATGCACCCCAATTTCAATATAGACCAAGCAGCTTAATTAAGATTGAAAATTTTGGTGGTAATTATATTTTGTTTAATGGTTGATATAAATTGCATGTTTATTGGAATGCTTTTTTATGTTTATTTGGATTTGTTTTAATGCTGGTTCACATTTTTCATTAATATGGGATTTCTTAACTCTCCCATAAACATTTTTGCTTTCTATTCTATGCATATACTTATTTCTCTATAATCTGGTTAAACTATTTAGTAACCCTTAGTTAAACTATTTAGTAATCTTTAGAATAATAATCACATTTCAACTTGGATACTTTTTTTTAATGTTTTATTGCACAAAAATAAATATGTATTTTATTTATATACCTATTTCTCCATAGTGTGGTTAAACAGTATAGTAACCCCTCCACTAATAATCACATTTTAACTTAGACACTTCTTTTTCTTGATATCTTATTAGAAAAAAGAAATATGTGTCTTACTACTATTAAAATACTATCCAATAATCACATTTTAATTTAAACATTTATTTTTCTTAATGTCTTATTACACAAAAACAAATATGTATTTGTCTTACTACTATTAAAATACTATAAAATACTATGCACTTTCTCAAATTTTTGTGAAACATAAAACCTTCCATCAGATTAATGTAATCAATTCCCAACTATTCTCCTTTGTTTGATTGTGGATCATTTCCTTTGAATAAAAAAAATGGAAACTAAAGCTAATGTGCAAGTGAAGATAAATGAAAATGGTTGGGTTACTTAGGTTAAATAAAGTTTGAAAAAGAAAAAGAAGACACGTAGAAAACAACAATAAATGATTTAAAAACGAACTGAAACTTACATATAAATGAATAAGTTTGTCTATTATATTTAGTCATTTTAAGAATTAGTTGTTTGATTGTGGATCTTTTCCTTTGAATAAAAAAAATGGAAACTAAAGCTAATTTTCACTTGAAGATAAATGAAAATGGTTGGGTTACTTAGGCTAAATAAAGTTGCAAAAAGAAAAAGAAGAACCTTAGAAAAACAAAAAATAAATGATTTAAAAAGTATTGAAAATGGCATATAAATGATTAAGTTTGTCTATTATATTCAAATGCTCATATTTTGTCATATTTATTCATTCATTTTTGTCAATTATAGTATATTTAAAAAATTTAATTCTTAATTGATGTCAATTAATATTGCATTTAGTCATTTTGATTGACTCTTTTATGTCAATTGGTAGTAAATTTAGTGATTTTAATTTTTAGTTTCCATCAATTATTGTTTTTTTCACTATCAACTTTACTATATTGATACATTGTTTATTAATTGCATATTCATTATATTTATTACTAGTTTAGAAATAAATTTCCATTTATCTAATACCAATAATTTATTAAATAACATAAATTGTATAATGCAGAAATAAACATATTATTAAACATGAATTGAAACATAAAAGAAAATAAAAATATTGCATACATAAACAAGCTACAACATGATAAAAGTTAAAATATTGATTCAATATCATGATAAAAATGGTAATCTACCATTAAAAAATATAATGCCATTTTAAGGAATGGTTTATATAATATATATATATATATTATATATATATATATATAGATAAAGTATCATAGCTTCCAATTCTTGCTAATACACTATGATAAATATCTTCGAACAAAAAATTCAAGCGACTACATAAAGCACTCGGCCAAACTATCTAACTACAAGTAGATGATAAAAATCAACTGTCATTTTTTGCAAATATTTTAGTGGCCATCATGTGAACTTTCATTCTTTTTGTTTCAAATGGGAAACACCATCTATTTTGTCTTCATAAGCAAGGGCTATGTTACTTGTGATCTTTAAAATATTTACATTTTCATCTACTTTTCCTTTCTCTTTGAATCTATTTATAATAGATAGTGAATGATTCCACCCAATAACAACAACAACACTTCAAATAGATCCGACACCCTAACTTTAACCTGTTCTTAGAATTTATCAATACATTTATAAAAAAAAAACAAAAATATATACATTATATTGAGATATAAGAAATGTTTCAACAATAATTATATTCTAATTATAATTAGCATACTCTGGAACACAATGATAAAAAAATCAATCTATAACTCTATCAAAAACAACAATGAGGATAATTAGAAACAACTAAGCTCATAATATTAGAAACAACCATGATCATCTTATTAGAAACTCTCTGTCATTAGAAATAACCATGATCTATTATGAACTATATAGACTTATGATTTTGTGACAATACTCTTAAAGGGCCATGAATGGACTCGAAAACTAGCATATGAGCCCCCCCTTAACTTGTCTCATGGAATTCTCAATAAGGTGGCGTCGAGATTCATATTCTATAGTGTGTGTATCTATGACATAGATGGTTCATTGTTGGAAATAATACTGAGAGGGGGACTGAATCAGTATTTGCAAATCAATATTTTTTTCATTTCCATAATCAGATTTATATACGCCACTTCAGTGAAGGGAACTCGCATGTGCATACAACAATTTCTAAGGTAACCAACGTATATCTAGTTAACTTATGATTCAGTTAATTCGTCATATGTTGATCTTTAATCTGTGCATCAGTACTTTATTAAACATTAAATAGTAACCATATGCATTTAATAATAGAATGAACCATCACACATAAGCAACACGCATGAACACCAAAATTTAAGGTGGAAACCCAATGTGGGTGAAATCCACCTGTTGTTCTCGTCTTTGTCTTTTTTTAATAATAAGAAATCTGTTTACAACATTGTACTCGTGCAGACTCATACCAATATGCAGGCGTCTACCTGCATAAGGTTACAACCTTATCTCGTTCTCGAGGTTCTACTGGAAGGGAGCTACAATCCCCTAGCTCCTGTACTAGCCAATATGTTTACTAGTATGTAGGCGCCGACCTACAGAAGGCTACGACCTTATTTCTTCCTCCAGGGACCAAATTTCATAAATTTTTAGACTGGATACTCCTGGTACACAAAAATACACATGAAGGCCTTGTTTCATCCACTTTTCATATTGGACCCATCAACAACATTGAAGCTTAAAATCAATCATGATTGCAATACAACCATCAACTACATCTGCATCAACTAATCACTAAAACTCAATCATCCCTCTCTGAATCAACCATCCATTCATACTTAATCAATTTCAACAAATCAACTAGAATAGATAGATCATTGTAACCAGTAAACAGATTTGAACCTAGAACACTACATTATCATTCAGAACCTGTTATAACCTAAAAACCATGCATCAGAGTGTATACGCAACTTGGAAGAGTCGAACTAGCGTGTATGCACAAATTCATCAAAGCGAACCAACGTATAGATATGCAAATACTTACTTATAACTTCATTGCATTTTCCGACTTCAGACATACCTAAATCATCAAATATAAAGGATAAAAATTATGTTAGCAATCACATCTAGCCCATCAGATCACATAATGATTAGTCATTATGATCCTGAGCCATCATTAGATCTCATCCATCTTCACTGAAGCAAATCACAATCAATCAATCTGAGCACTGTCACCAGAATGCAGTCACCAGAACATAAAGCAAAACCCAAAACTCCGCATCAACAACCAGAACCAACTGTAACATCAAACATCATAGTTCATAAGGTATATTCTACTTCGATGTGTCGAACCAGTGTGTATACGTGCTTTTACCAAAGCGAAATAGCGTACATATCTGCAAATATAAACTTAAAACCTCACAAACATTCCAGACTTTAGTCATACCTAGATCATATCTTTTACAGAATAAAACATGCATTAGTATTCAGATCTCGACTGTCCATTATCAAACCGCATAATGATAATATATTTAAGGCTTTATGATCCTAATCCATCAACCATCATCAACCACATAGGTGCATCCTTAGATCAGATCAAGCAACGCATCAAAAGCTCATAACCTTCATATATGATCTAACACTTCAGAAGATATTCAATACTTACACACCTGACCTAATGATCTTCTCCTCCTTATATACACTTAGGCCTTTCTCAATACCTTGGACCAAAACAGCTTAGGACCAATACCTTGGACCCAATACCTAGGGTCAATACCTTGGACCAAATGCCTCAAACCAATTACCTTGGACCAAAATACCTTGGATCAAATACCTTGGACCAAAATACCTTGGATCAAATACCTTGGACCACAAACTTGGTTTTCCAAAATGTATGAATTTTTCTTCCTGTGAAAGTGTGTGTATACATTATATGCTACTTTTGTTCTGCTAACCCCGCGTGTATACGCTCCTTGGACAAAGTGAACCAGCGTATACCTTTCTTTCTTCATTCTTTGGAGTCTGATATGTAATCCTTCGTTGTTGACTTGCTGCATTGTGAACTGTCATCTAAGAGAGTTGCCATTTTAAACTGATTCCTTTGAACTGCCTTGCATTTTGTCACATCTGTAAACATAACTGCCATGCATTCTGTCACATTTGATATCTCTTATGTAGATTCATCTAGTTACCATATACAAGTGAGTTGTTCTGCTACAAGTGGGTTTCCATCAAGTACAACACATGCATCACAATGCCCACAATCTCCCCCTTTGGACTTGATGGCAACCATGTTGGTGTTGATTACCGCAAGTTGTAGAAACTTTTAGAGATATCAAGCAACATCAAAATACTCTCCCCTTTGACATCAAGGGAAAAGGATGGACCAAGATATTCTCCCCCTTTGATATCAAGGGAAAAGGGCTGACCAAAAAGAAGACTTTCATATCTGAATAGCTAAATATAAACATTGATCATGCTCCCCCTAAGCACATGTTGAATTCTCTGATTAAACTCCCCCTTTGTACATGCTGAGATTCACTATATCATCCATGCTCCCCCTAAGCACATGTAGAGTCTGCAAATATTTTCCAAAAGAATAACATGACTTTATAACTCAACTAAGTGACTTTGACCTTCTTATCACCAATGACTCATACATATATCAATCTCCCAACCAAGTGGGGATATATCGAGTTTGACTCATCCTCCCAACCAAGTGGCGATATACCAATTTATACATTGTTGGGTGTAGGAATTACACTTAAGCAAACTCCTCAACACTTAATTTGTCAACTCGGGGGATTCGTAAACTTAGAGACGAAGCACAGGCAATGCCAGAGATGGTATGAATATTCCTAATATAAATCCCTACTTTCTTTAAAGGAAAAATTGCAGAATCAAATTAAAAAGAGAAAAAGGCAACTTGAACCATCAAAATAATCTGAGACTAGAACAAGGAAGAATGCATTTGCAAGAGGGAATTAAAGATAAAGGGCAATCACGCTAGCTAATTATTGTTTAACTACTGAGTGTGTGTTTTTCTTTAGCAGAGAAACTTAATAGTCTCATCTGATGGGACCTTAAACTTGCTCCTTTCGAGATTTCCTTCTTGCACTAATCTGTCCTGTACTATCGCAATCTGCTTGCACTAGTGCAGGAACAAAGATTTATGTAGAAGGTATAAATGGTATCTTTACTAAAGGCTTTTTACTTCCTGAAAGGGCTTGAACTTTTCTAGGTTCAAAGCACTCATATCCTATGGTAAGAAACTATTTCTTGCACCAGATCAGAGATTCTAGCACTTAGCATTTAATTCTTAAAATGAGTGCTTAATTATTGTGCTATTATACTGTTAAGTCAAACTGCACACATAAAAAGTGAATGTTTATGATCTTAACAGAGTACAGGAATAAAGAAACAAACAATATACATTCATCCTGTCATGAGCATTTAATGAAATAAAGAAGATTGTGGGAATTAGATTAAGAAGGCTTGCTGCATCACACCAACATGCACTAGTGCAAGTTCATTTCTCTTGCTTGGAACAGGTGGGGAAAACCAATCAAACAGAATTGCAGAAAAGGAGATATCACACCAATGTGCACTGGTGTAGGGTTATTTCTCTTGCTTGGACTAGGTGGAGGAAAACCAATCTGAAATCAAGTGTAGGAAAGGGAATTTATCTACTTCACACAATGGATCCGCTTTCACTCAGACACGAATGCATGTGCTTAAAATTAAATCACACTTGACAATGTAAACACAAATTACAGGAAAACGGAAAATGGGGTAAACGTGCTGGGTTGGCTAGGCCCTAGCCAACTAGCGTATTTCCGCTTTAAATAAAAACACTCCTCAATACCTTAATCAATTCATTAGCTCAAATACAGAAACATGATTTGTGAAACATGAGGTGGAGCTCTTGTTGGGTCCCTATAATACTAGTGATTACCCCATTAATATTGTAGTTGTACCCCTTATTAATATTGTTGTGCCCCTATTGTCCCCATATTTTTATTACTGTGCCCCATAGAATCCCTCCTATTTTTATTTTTGTGGCTTTATATTATTATTGTTAGGTCAGCTGGATTATATTGTGACTCCTTAGACTCCTATATATAGAAAGGAGGTTTTGTCATTTGAATCATCCAAGAATTTTTCATTTATGTAATGTAAAGGAGGTTGCCCCCTCGAAGAGGATGAATTTTAAGGCGTTGATCTATCTTTTTGATCTTTTTCTTGAGTTGGTTTCATAACATTTGGTATCAGAGCTTTGGATTCTAGGGTTTCGTTGCTCAAAACAGGTCATCGTGGCATTTTCGCTATAACTTTGTTTCTGCGGTGTTCCAGAAGCGAAAAAAAAACCCATTTGAAACGAAATCACATTGAACCTTGATTCCGAATTTCAGAGATTTTTGCACTATATTTGCGGAGATATGATCTGAGGAAGTTGGTCTTTTTGCAGACTCCTGAATTACATTCCAAACAGGTGACCCAAGGAAAAGCATCATAACTTTCTCTCTGAGCAACAGATTTAAATTTTGTAAGAAGGTACAAAAATAGGATGGACTGTAGTTTCTTTTATATATTTTTCAGAGCCAAAGGTCAAAAGAGGGACACATGGCACATTGTACAAGTTCGATCTACTAAATTAGTCTATAATCAGGTCACTGTGTGAGATTTGGCATAACTCTTCATTGGAGAATCAAATTGGGGTCAGACTGGTGGCATTGGAAAGAGGACATAGAGGGCTACTGGAGGTCGCAATTTTAGAACTAGATGATCTGAAATTATAGAGATACATCAGAGGAAATATCGAGCTCCTACAAAGTGAAAAAATGTGAGTAGATTTTTTAAATTTTTGCTTAAGCTTGGTTTGAAAAATTATTTTGAAGGAATTCAAAGGGCATAGTAGAGCATTAGTATCGGTAACTGATGCCCCGAGGAAAGAAAATGCAAACACCTAGTAAGCAATCTGAAACTTCTAGCATGACTCATGAAGAAGAGGAAGAAATGCTACATGATATATCAAAATTACAAGACCAAGTGCAACAAATTTCACTCTCACAAAAGCTAACAGAAGCTAAGATAAATCGTGTGGAATCTAAGATAAAGGGCGTGGAAGCCAAGATTGATGATTTGAAGATAGATTGGAAGGCAGATTTGACAAATTTTCTACAAGAAATACTTACTAATGGTGAAAGGGGAGTAAAGGAAACTCATGATGCGAA